>JBAIAA010001317.1:0-200089 GCA_037893245.1 Crossaster papposus
CATATTTAACTCGAGGGCTTGTTCCGACATCAGGTGTTTATTTCTTATGCACACTTCTTTCCCTTTACATATTTCTTATGCACACTTCTTTCCCTTTACATATTTAACTCGAGGGCTTGTTCCGACATCAGGTGTTTATTTCTTATGCACACTTCTTTCCCTTTACATATTTCTTATGCAAACTTCTTTCCCTTTACATATTTCTTATGCACACTTCTTTCCCTTTACATATTTCTTATGCACACTTCTTTCCCTTTACATATTTCTTATGCACACTTCTTTCCCTTTACATATTTCTTATGCACACTTCTTTCCCTTTACATATTTCTTATGCACACTTCTTTCCCTTTACATATTTCTTATGCACACTTCTTTCCCTTTACATATTTCTTATGCACACTTCTTTCCCTTTACATATTTCTTATGCACACTTCTTTCCCTTTACATATTTCTTATGCACACTTCTTTCCCTTTACATATTTAACTCGAGGGCTTGTTCCGACATCAGGTGTTTATTTCTTATGCACACTTCTTTCCCTTTACATATTTCTTATGCACACTTCTTTCCCTTTACATATTTCTTATGCACACTTCTTTCCCTTTACATATTTCTTATGCACACTTCTTTCCCTTTACATATTTAACTCGAGGGCTTGTTCCGACATCAGGTGTTTATTTCTTATGCACACTTCTTTCCCTTTACATATTTCTTATGCACACTTCTTTCCCTTTACATATTTAACTCGAGGGCTTGTTCCGACATCAGGTGTTTATTTCTTATGCACACTTCTTTCCCTTTACATATTTCTTATGCACACTTCTTTCCCTTTACATATTTCTTATGCACACTTCTTTCCCTTTACATATTTCTTATGCACACTTCTTTCCCTTTACATATTTCTTATGCACACTTCTTTCCCTTTACATATTTCTTATGCACACTTTTTTCCCTTTACATATTTCTTATGCACACTTCTTTCCCTTTACATATTTCTTATGCACACTTCTTTCCCTTTACATATTTCTTATGCACACTTCTTTCCCTTTACATATTTCTTATGCACACTTCTTTCCCTTTACATATTTCTTATGCACACTTCTTTCCCTTTACATATTTAACTCGAGGGCTTGTTCCGACATCAGGTGTTTATTTCTTATGCACACTTCTTTCCCTTTACATATTTCTTATGCACACTTCTTTCCCTTTACATATTTAACTCGAGGGCTTGTTCCGACATCAGGTGTTTATTTCTTATGCACACTTCTTTCCCTTTACATATTTCTTATGCACACTTCTTTCCCTTTACATATTTCTTATGCACACTTCTTTCCCTTTACATATTTCTTATGCACACTTTTTTCCCTTTACATATTTCTTATGCACACTTCTTTCCCTTTACATATTTCTTATGCACACTTCTTTCCCTTTACATATTTCTTATGCACACTTCTTTCCCTTTACATATTTCTTATGCACACTTCTTTCCCTTTACATATTTAACTCGAGGGCTTGTTCCGACATCAGGTGTTTATTTCTTATGCACACTTCTTTTCCCTTTACATATTTCTTATGCACACTTCTTTCCCTTTACATATTTCTTATGCACACTTCTTTCCCTTTACATATTTCTTATGAACACTTCTTTCCCTTTACATATTTAACTCGAGGGCTTGTTCCGACATCAGGTGTTTATTTCTTATGCACACTTCTTTCCCTTTACATATTTCTTATGCACACTTCTTTCCCTTTACATATTTAACTCGAGGGCTTGTTCCGACATCAGGTGTTTATTTCTTATGCACACTTCTTTCCCTTTACATATTTCTTATGCACACTTCTTTCCCTTTACATATTTCTTATGCACACTTCTTTCCCTTTACATATTTAACTCGAGGGCTTGTTCCGACATCAGGTGTTTATTTCTTATGCACACTTCTTTCCCTTTACATATTTCTTATGCACACTTCTTTCCCTTTACATATTTCTTATGCACACTTCTTTCCCTTTACATATTTAACTCGAGGGCTTGTTCCGACATCAGGTGTTTATTTCTTATGCACACTTCTTTCCCTTTACATATTTCTTATGCACACTTCTTTCCCTTTACATATTTCTTATGCACACTTCTTTCCCTTTACATATTTCTTATGCACCCTTCTTTCCCTTTACATATTTCTTATGCACACTTCTTTCCCTTTACATATTTCTTATGCACACTTCTTTCCCTTTACATTTTTCTTATGCACACTTCTTTCCCTTTACATATTTCTTATGCACACTTCTTTCCCTGTACATATTTCTTATGCACACTTCTTTCCCTTTACATATTTCTTATGCACACTTCTTTCCCTTTACATATTTCTTATGCACACTTCTTTCCCTTTACATATTTCTTATGCACACTTCTCTCCCTTTACATATTTCTTATGCACACTTCTTTCCCTTTACATATTTAACTCGAGGGCTTGTTCCGACATCAGGTGTTTATTTCTTATGCACACTTCTTTCCCTTTACATATTTCTTATGCACACTTCTTTCCCTTTACATATTTCTTATGCACACTTCTTTCCCTTTACATATTTCTTATGCACACTTCTTTCCCTTTACATATTTCTTATGCACACTTCTTTCCCTTTACATATTTAACTCGAGGGATTGTTCCGACATCAGGTGTTTATTTCTTATGCACACTTCTTTCCCTTTACATATTTCTTATGCACACTTCTTTCCCTTTACATATTTCTTATGCACACTTCTTTCCCTTTACATATTTCTTATGCACACTTCTTTCCCTTTACATATTTCTTATGCACACTTCTTTCCCTTTACATATTTCTTATGCACACTTCTTTCCCTGTACATATTTCTTATGCACACTTCTTTCCCTTTACATATTTCTTATGCACACTTCTTTCCCTTTACATATTTCTTATGCACACTTCTTTCCCTTTACATATTTCGTATGCACACTTCCTTCCCTTTACATATTTAACTCGAGGGCTTGTTCCGACATCAGGTGTTTATTTCTTATGCACACTTCTTTCCCTTTACATATTTCTTATGCACACTTCTTTCCCTTTACATATTTCTTATGCACACTTCTTTCCCTTTACATATTTCTTATGCACACTTCTTTCCCTTTACATATTTCTTATGCACACTTCTTTCCCTTTACATATTTCTTATGCACACTTCTTTCCCTTTACATATTTCTTATGCACACTTCTTTCCCTTTACATATTTCTTATGCACACTTCTTTCCCTTTACATATTTCTTATGCACACTTCTTTCCCTTTACATATTTCTTATGCACACTTCTTTCCCTTTACATATTTCTTATGCACACTTCTTTCCCTTTACATATTTCTTATGCACACTTCTTTCCCTTTACATATTTCTTATGCACACTTCTTTCCTTTTACATATTTAACTCGAGGGCTTGTTCCGACATCAGGTGTTTATTTCTTATGCACACTTCTTTCCCTTTACATATTTCTTATGCACACTTCTTTCCCTTTACATATTTCTTATGCACACTTCTTTCCCTTTACATATTTCTTATGCACACTTCTTTCCCTTTACATATTTCTTATGCACACTTCTTTCCCTTTACATATTTCTTATGCACACTTCTTTCCCTTTACATATTTCTTATGCACACTTCTTTCCCTTTACATATTTCTTATGCACACTTCTTTCCCTTTACATATTTCTTATGCACACTTCTTTCCCTTTACATATTTCTTATGCACACTTCTTTCCCTTTACATATTTAACTCGAGGGCTTGTTCCGACATTAGGTGTTTATTTCTTTTGCACACTTCTTTCCCTTTACATATTTCTTATGCACACTTCTTTCCCTTTACATATTTTTTATGCACACTTCTTTCCCTTTACATATTTCTTATGCACACTTCTTTCCCTTTACATATTTCTTATGCACACTTCTTTCCCTTTACATATTTCTTATGCACACTTCTTTCCCTTTACATATTTCTTATGCACACTTCTTTCCCTTTACATATTTAACTCGAGGGCTTGTTCCGACATCAGGTGTTTATTTCTTATGCACACTTCTTTCCCTTTACATATTTAACTCGAGGGCTTGTTCCGACATCAGGTGTTTATTTCTTATGCACACTTCTTTCCCTTTACATATTTCTTATGCACACTTCTTTCCCTTTACATATTTCTTATGCACACTTCTTTCCCTTTACATATTTCTTATGCACACTTCTTTCCCTTTACATATTTCTTATGCACACTTCTTTCCCTTTACATATTTCTTATGCACACTTCTTTCCCTTTACATATTTATTATGCACACTTCTTTCCCTTTACATATTTCTTATGCACACTTCTTTCCCTTTACATATTTCTTATGCACACTTCTTTCCCTTTACATATTTCTTATGCACACTTCTTTCCCTTTACATATTTCTTATGCACACTTCTTTCCCTTTACATATTTCTTATGCACACTTCTTTCCCTTTACATATTTCTTATGCACACTTCTTTCCCTTTACATATTTCTTATGCACACTTCTTTCCCTTTACATATTTAACTCGAGGGCTTGTTCCGACATCAGGTGTTTATTTCTTATGCACACTTCTTTCCCTTTACATATATAACTCGAGGGCTTGTTCCGACATCAGGTGTTTATTTCTTATGCACACTTCTTTCCCTTTACATATTTCTTATGCACACTTCTTTCCCTTTACATATTTAACTCGAGGGCTTGTTCCGACATCAGGTGTTTATTTCTTATGCACACTTCTTTCCCTTTACATATTTCTTATGCACACTTCTTTCCCTTTACATATTTCTTATGCACACTTCTTTCCCTTTACATATTTCTTATGCACACTTCTTTCCCTTTACATATTTCTTATGCACACTTCTTTCCCTTTACATATTTCTTATGCACACTTCTTTCCCTTTACATATTTCTTATGCACACTTCTTTCCCTTTACATATTTCTTATGCACACTTCTTTCCCTTTACATATTTCTTATGCACACTTCTTTCCCTTTACATATTTCTTATGCACACTTCTTTCCCTTTACATATTTCTTATGCACACTTCTTTCCCTTTACATATTTCTTATGCACACTTCTTTCCCTTTACATATTTAACTCGAGGGCTTGTTCCGACATCAGGTGTTTATTTCTTATGCACACTTCTTTCCCTTTACATATTTCTTATGCACACTTCTTTCCCTTTACATATTTCTTATGCACACTTCTTTCTCTTTACATATTTCTTATGCACACTTCTTTCCCTTTACATATTTAACTCGAGGGCTTGTTCCGACATCAGGTGTTTATTTCTTATGCACACTTCTTTCCCTTTACATATTTCTTATGCACACTTCTTTCCCTTTACATATTTAACTCGAGGGCTTGTTCCGACATCAGGTGTTTATTTCTTATGCACACTTCTTTCCCTTTACATATTTCTTATGCACACTTCTTTCCCTTTACATATTTCTTATGCACACTTCTTTCCCTTTACATATTTCTTATGCACACTTCTTTCCCTTTACATATTTCTTATGCACACTTCTTTCCCTTTACATATTTCTTATGCACACTTCTTTCCCTTTACATATTTCTTATGCACACTTCTTTCCCTTTACATATTTAACTCGAGGGCTTCTTCCGACATCAGGTGTTTATTTCTTATGCACACTTCTTTCCCTTTACATATTTCTTATGCACACTTCTTTCCCTTTACATATTTCTTATGCACACTTCTTTCCCTTTACATATTTCTTATGCACACTTCTTTCCCTTTACATATTTCTTATGCACACTTCTTTCCCTTTACATATTTAACTCGAGGGCTTGTTCCGACATCAGGTGTTTATTTCTTATGCACACTTCTTTCCCTTTACATATTTCTTATGCACACTTCTTTCCCTTTACATATTTCTTATGCACACTTCTTTCCCTTTACATATTTCTTATGCACACTTCTTTCCCTTTACATATTTCTTATGCACACTTCTTTCCCTTTACATATTTCTTATGCACACTTCTTTCCCTTTACATATTTCTTATGCACACTTCTTTCCCTTTACATATTTAACTCGAGGGCTTGTTCCGACATCAGGTGTTTATTTCTTATGCACACTTCTTTCCCTTTACATATTTCTTATGCACACTTCTTTCCCTTTACATATTTTGTATGCACACTTCTTTCCCTTTACATATTTCGTATGCACACTTCTTTCCCTTTACATATTTCTTATGCACACTTCTTTCCCTTTACATATTTCTTATGCACACTTCTTTCCCTTTACATATTTCTTATGCACACTTCTTTCCCTTTACATATTTAACTCGAGGGCTTGTTCCGACATCAGGTGTTTATTTCTTATGCACACTTCTTTCCCTTTACATATTTCTTATGCACACTTCTTTCCCTTTACATATTTCTTATGCACACTTCTTTCCCTTTACATATTTCTTATGCACACTTCTTTCCCTTTACATATTTAACTCGAGGGCTTGTTCCGACATCAGGTGTTTATTTCTTATGCACACTTCTTTCCCTTTACATATTTCTTATGCACACTTCTTTCCCTTTACATATTTCTTATGCACACTTCTTTCCCTTTACATATTTAACTCGAGGGCTTGTTCCGACATCAGGTGTTTATTTCTTATGCACACTTCTTTCCCTTTACATATTTCTTATGCACACTTCTTTCCCTTTACATATTTAACTCGAGGGCTTGTTCCGACATCAGGTGTTTATTTCTTATGCACACTTCTTTCCCTTTACATATTTCTTATGCACACTTCTTTCCCTTTACATATTTCTTATGCACACTTCTTTCCCTTTACATATTTCTTATGCACACTTCTTTCCCTTTACATATTTCTTATGCACACTTCTTTCCCTTTACATATTTCTTATGCACACTTCTTTCCCTTTACATATTTCTTATGCACACTTCTTTCCCTTTACATATTTAACTCGAGGGCTTCTTCCGACATCAGGTGTTTATTTCTTATGCACACTTCTTTCCCTTTACATATTTCTTATGCACACTTCTTTCCCTTTACATATTTCTTATGCACACTTCTTTCCCTTTACATATTTCTTATGCACACTTCTTTCCCTTTACATATTTCTTATGCACACTTCTTTCCCTTTACATATTTAACTCGAGGGCTTGTTCCGACATCAGGTGTTTATTTCTTATGCACACTTCTTTCCCTTTACATATTTCTTATGCACACTTCTTTCCCTTTACATATTTCTTATGCACACTTCTTTCCCTTTACATATTTCTTATGCACACTTCTTTCCCTTTACATATTTCTTATGCACACTTCTTTCCCTTTACATATTTCTTATGCACACTTCTTTCCCTTTACATATTTCTTATGCACACTTCTTTCCCTTTACATATTTAACTCGAGGGCTTGTTCCGACATCAGGTGTTTATTTCTTATGCACACTTCTTTCCCTTTACATATTTCTTATGCACACTTCTTTCCCTTTACATATTTTGTATGCACACTTCTTTCCCTTTACATATTTCGTATGCACACTTCTTTCCCTTTACATATTTCTTATGCACACTTCTTTCCCTTTACATATTTCTTATGCACACTTCTTTCCCTTTACATATTTCTTATGCACACTTCTTTCCCTTTACATATTTAACTCGAGGGCTTGTTCCGACATCAGGTGTTTATTTCTTATGCACACTTCTTTCCCTTTACATATTTCTTATGCACACTTCTTTCCCTTTACATATTTCTTATGCACACTTCTTTCCCTTTACATATTTCTTATGCACACTTCTTTCCCTTTACATATTTAACTCGAGGGCTTGTTCCGACATCAGGTGTTTATTTCTTATGCACACTTCTTTCCCTTTACATATTTCTTATGCACACTTCTTTCCCTTTACATATTTCTTATGCACACTTCTTTCCCTTTACATATTTCTTATGCACACTTCTTTCCCTTTACATATTTCTTATGCACACTTCTTTCCCTTTACATATTTCTTATGCACACTTCTTTCCCTTTACATATTTCTTATGCACACTTCTTTCCCTTTACATATTTCTTATGCACACTTCTTTCCCTTTACATATTTCTTATGCACACTTCTTTCCCTTTACATATTTCTTATGCACACTTCTTTCCCTTTACATATTTCTTATGCACACTTCTTTCCCTTTACATATTTCTTATGCACACTTCTTTCCCTTTACATATTTCTTATGCACACTTCTTTCCCTTTACATATTTCTTATGCACACTTCTTTCCCTTTACATATTTAACTCGAGGGCTTGTTCCGACATCAGGTGTTTATTTCTTATGCACACTTCTTTCCCTTTACATATTTAACTCGAGGGCTTGTTCCGACATCAGGTGTTTATTTCTTATGCACACTTCTTTCCCTTTACATATTTCTTATGCACACTTCTTTCCCTTTACATATTTAACTCGAGGGCTTGTTCCGACATCAGGTGTTTATTTCTTATGCACACTTCTTTCCCTTTACATATTTCTTATGCACACTTCTTTCCCTTTACATATTTCTTATGCACACTTCTTTCCCTTTACATATTTCTTATGCACACTTCTTTCCCTTTACATATTTCTTATGCACACTTCTTTCCCTTTACATATTTCTTATGCACACTTCTTTCCCTTTACATATTTCTTATGCACACTTCTTTCCCTTTACATATTTCTTATGCACACTTCTTTCCCTTTACATATTTCTTATGCACACTTCTTTCCCTTTACATATTTCTTATGCACACTTCTTTCCCTTTACATATTTCTTATGCACACTTCTTCCCTTTACATATTTCTTATGCACACTTCTTTCCCTTTACATATTTCTTATGCACACTTCTTTCCCTTTACATATTTAACTCGAGGGCTTGTTTCGACATCAGGTGTTTATTTCTTATGCACACTTCTTTCCCTTTACATATTTCTTATGCACACTTCTTTCCCTTTACATATTTCTTATGCACACTTCTTTCCCTTTACATATTTCTTATGCACACTTCTTTCCCTTTACATATTTAACTCGAGGGCTTGTTCCGACATCAGGTGTTTATTTCTTATGCACACTTCTTTCCCTTTACATATTTCTTATGCACACTTCTTTCCCTTTACATATTTAACTCGAGGGCTTGTTCCGACATCAGGTGTTTATTTCTTATGCACACTTCTTTCCCTTTACATATTTCTTATGCACACTTCTTTCCCTTTACATATTTCTTATGCACACTTCTTTCCCTTTACATATTTCTTATGCACACTTCTTTCCCTTTACATATTTCTTATGCACACTTCTTTCCCTTTACATATTTCTTATGCACACTTCTTTCCCTTTACATATTTCTTATGCACACTTCTTTCCCTTTACATATTTAACTCGAGGGCTTCTTCCGACATCAGGTGTTTATTTCTTATGCACACTTCTTTCCCTTTACATATTTCTTATGCACACTTCTTTCCCTTTACATATTTCTTATGCACACTTCTTTCCCTTTACATATTTCTTATGCACACTTCTTTCCCTTTACATATTTCTTATGCACACTTCTTTCCCTTTACATATTTAACTCGAGGGCTTGTTCCGACATCAGGTGTTTATTTCTTATGCACACTTCTTTCCCTTTACATATTTCTTATGCACACTTCTTTCCCTTTACATATTTCTTATGCACACTTCTTTCCCTTTACATATTTCTTATGCACACCTCTTTCCCTTTACATATTTCTTATGCACACTTCTTTCCCTTTACATATTTCTTATGCACACTTCTTTCCCTTTACATATTTCTTATGCACACTTCTTTCCCTTTACATATTTCTTATGCACACTTCTTTCCCTTTACATATTTAACTCGAGGGCTTGTTCCGACATCAGGTGTTTATTTCTTATGCACACTTCTTTCCCTTTACATATTTCTTATGCACACTTCTTTCCCTTTACATATTTCTTATGCACACTTCTTTCCCTTTACATATTTCTTATGCACACTTCTTTCCCTTTACATATTTCTTATGCACACTTCTTTCCCTTTACATATTTCTTATGCACACTTCTTTCCCTTTACATATTTCTTATGCACACTTCTTTCCCTTTACATATTTCTTATGCACACTTCTTTCCCTTTACATATTTCTTATGCACACTTCTTTCCCTTTACATATTTCTTATGCACACTTCTTTCCCTTTACATATTTAACTCGAGGGCTTGTTTCGACATCAGGTGTTTATTTCTTATGCACACTTCTTTCCCTTTACATATTTCTTATGCACACTTCTTTCCCTTTACATATTTCTTATGCACACTTCTTTCCCTTTACATATTTCTTATGCACACTTCTTTCCCTTTACATATTTCTTATGAGCACTTCTTTCCCCTTACATATTTCTTATGCACACTTCTTTCCCTTTACATATTTCTTATGCACACTTCTTTCCCTTTACATATTTCTTGTGCACACTTCTTTCCCTTTACATATTTCTTATGCACACTTCTTTCCCTTTACATATTTCTTATGCACACTTCTTTCCCTTTACATATTTAACTCGAGGGCTTGTTCCGACATCAGGTGTTTATTTCTTATGCACACTTCTTTCCCTTTACATATTTCTTATGCACACTTCTTTCCCTTTACATATTTCTTATGCACACTTCTTTCCCTTTACATATTTCTTATGCACACTTCTTTCCCTTTACATATTTCTTATGCACACTTCTTTCCCTTTACATATTTCTTATGCACACTTCTTTCCCTTTACATATTTCTTATGCACACTTCTTTCCCTTTACATATTTAACTCGAGGGCTTGTTCCGACATCAGGTGTTTATTTCTAATGCACACTTCTTTCCCTTTACATATTTAACTCGAGGGCTTGTTCCGACATCAGGTGTTTATTTCTTATGCACACTTCTTTCCCTTTACATATTTCTTATGCACACTTCTTTCCCTTTACATATTTCTTATGCACACTTCTTTCCCTTTACATATTTCTTATGCACACTTCTTTCCCTTTACATATTTCTTATGCACACTTCTTTCCCTTTACATATTTCTTATGCACACTTCTTTCCCTTTACATATTTCTTATGCACACTTCTTTCCCTTTACATATTTCTTATGCACACTTCTTTCCCTTTACATATTTCTTATGCACACTTCTTTCCCTTTACATATTTCTTATGCACACTTCTTTCCCTTTACATATTTCTTATGCACACTTCTTTCCCTTTACATATTTCTTATGCACACTTCTTTCCCTTTACATATTTATTATGCACACTTCTTTCCCTTTACATATTTAACTCGAGGGCTTGTTCCGACATCAGGTGTTTATTTCTTATGCACACTTCTTTCCCTTTACATATTTAACTCGAGGGCTTGTTCCGACATCAGGTGTTTATTTCTTATGCACACTTCTTTCCCTTTACATATTTCTTATGCACACTTCTTTCCCTTTACATATTTAACTCGAGGGCTTGTTCCGACATCAGGTGTTTATTTCTTATGCACACTTCTTTCCCTTTACATATTTCTTATGCACACTTCTTTACCTTTACATATTTCTTATGCACACCTCTTTCCCTTTACATATTTCTTATGCACACTTCTTTCCCTTTACATATTTCTTATGCACACTTCTTTCCCTTTACATATTTCTTATGCACACTTCTTTCCCTTTACATATTTCTTATGCACACTTCTTTCCCTTTACATATTTCTTATGCACACTTCTTTCCCTTTACATATTTCTTATGCACACTTCTTTCCCTTTACATATTTCTTATGCACACTTCTTTCCCTTTACATATTTCATATGCACACTTCTTTCCCTTTACATATTTCTTATGCACACTTCTTTCCCTTTACATATTTCTTATGCACACTTCTTTCCCTTTACATATTTCTTATGCACACTTCTTTCCCTTTACATATTTAACTCGAGGGCTTGTTCCGACATCAGGTGTTTATTTCTTATGCACACTTCTTTCCCTTTACATATTTCTTATGCACACTTCTTTCCCTTTACATATTTCTTATGCACACTTCTTTCCCTTTATATATTTCTTATGCACACTTCTTTCCCTTTACATATTTAACTCGAGGGCTTGTTCCGACATCAGGTGTTTATTTCTTATGCACACTTCTTTCCCTTTACATATTTCTTATGCACACTTCTTTCCCTTTACATATTTAACTCGAGGGCTTGTTCCGACATCAGGTGTTTATTTCTTATGCACACTTCTTTCCCTTTACATATTTCTTATGCACACTTCTTTCCCTTTACATATTTCTTATGCACACTTCTTTCCCTTTACATAGTTAACTCGAGGGCTTGTTCCGACATCAGGTGTTTATTTCTTATGCACACTTCTTTCCCTTTACATATTTCTTATGCACACTTCTTTCCCTTTACATATTTCTTATGCACACTTCTTTCTCTTTACATATTTCTTATGCACACTTCTTTCCCTTTACATATTTAACTCGAGGGCTTGTTCCGACATCAGGTGTTTATTTCTTATGCACACTTCTTTCCCTTTACATATTTCTTATGCACACTTCTTTCCCTTTACATATTTAACTCGAGGGCTTGTTCCGACATCAGGTGTTTATTTCTTATGCACACTTCTTTCCCTTTACATATTTCTTATGCACACTTCTTTCCCTTTACATATTTCTTATGCACACTTCTTTCCCTTTACATATTTCTTATGCACACTTCTTTCCCTTTACATATTTCTTATGCACACTTCTTTCCCTTTACATATTTCTTATGCACACTTTTTTCCCTTTACATATTTCTTATGCACACTTCTTTCCCTTTACATATTTCTTATGCACACTTCTTTCCCTTTACATATTTCTTATGCACACTTCTTTCCCTTTACATATTTCTTATGCACACTTCTTTCCCTTTACATATTTAACTCGAGGGCTTGTTCCGACATCAGGTGTTTATTTCTTATGCACACTTCTTTCCCTTTACATATTTCTTATGCACACTTCTTTCCCTTTACATATTTCTTATGCACACTTCTTTCCCTTTACATATTTCTTATGAACACTTCTTTCCCTTTACATATTTAACTCGAGGGCTTGTTCCGACATCAGGTGTTTATTTCTTATGCACACTTCTTTCCCTTTACATATTTCTTATGCACACTTCTTTCCCTTTACATATTTAACTCGAGGGCTTGTTCCGACATCAGGTGTTTATTTCTTATGCACACTTCTTTCCCTTTACATATTTCTTATGCACACTTCTTTCCCTTTACATATTTCTTATGCACACTTCTTTCCCTTTACATATTTAACTCGAGGGCTTGTTCCGACATCAGGTGTTTATTTCTTATGCACACTTCTTTCCCTTTACATATTTCTTATGCACACTTCTTTCCCTTTACATATTTCTTATGCACACTTCTTTCCCTTTACATATTTAACTCGAGGGCTTGTTCCGACATCAGGTGTTTATTTCTTATGCACACTTCTTTCCCTTTACATATTTCTTATGCACACTTCTTTCCCTTTACATATTTATTATGCACACTTCTTTCCCTTTACATATTTCTTATGCACCCTTCTTTCCCTTTACATATTTCTTATGCACACTTCTTTCCCTTTACATATTTCTTATGCACACTTCTTTCCCTTTACATATTTCGTATGCACACTTCTTTCCCTTTACATATTTCTTATGCACACTTCTTTCCCTGTACATATTTCTTATGCACACTTCTTTCCCTTTACATATTTCTTATGCACACTTCTTTCCCTTTACATATTTCTTATGCACACTTCTTTCCCTTTACATATTTCTTATGCACACTTCTCTCCCTTTACATATTTCTTATGCACACTTCTTTCCCTTTACATATTTAACTCGAGGGCTTGTTCCGACATCAGGTGTTTATTTCTTATGCACACTTCTTTCCCTTTACATATTTCTTATGCACACTTCTTTCCCTTTACATATTTCTTATGCACACTTCTTTCCCTTTACATATTTCTTATGCACACTTCTTTCCCTTTACATATTTCTTATGCACACTTCTTTCCCTTTACATATTTCTTATGCACACTTCTTTCCCTGTACATATTTCTTATGCACACTTCTTTCCCTTTACATATTTCTTATGCACACTTCTTTCCCTTTACATATTTCTTATGCACACTTCTTTCCCTTTACATATTTCTTATGCACACTTCTTTCCCTTTACATATTTAACTCGAGGGCTTGTTCCGACATCAGGTGTTTATTTCTTATGCACACTTCTTTCCCTTTACATATTTCTTATGCACACTTCTTTCCCTTTACATATTTCTTATGCACACTTCTTTCCCTTTACATATTTCTTATGCACACTACTTTCCCTTTACATATTTCTTATGCACACTTCTTTCCCTTTACATATTTCTTATGCACACTACTTTCCCTTTACATATTTCTTATGCACACTTCTTTCCCTTTACATATTTCTTATGCACACTTCTTTCCCTTTACATATTTCTTATGCACACTTCTTTCCCTTTACATATTTCTTATGCACACTTCTTTCCCTTTACATATTTAACTCGAGGGCTTGTTCCGACATCAGGTGTTTATTTCTTATGCACACTTCTTTCCCTTTACATATTTCTTATGCACACTTCTTTCCCTTTACATATTTCTTATGCACACTTCTTTCCCTTTACATATTTCTTATGCACACTTCTTTCCCTTTACATATTTAACTCGAGGGCTTGTTCCGACATCAGGTGTTTATTTCTTATGCACACTTCTTTCCCTTTACATATTTCTTATGCACACTTCTTTCCCTTTACATATTTCTTATGCACACTTATTTCCCCTTACATATTTCTTATGCACACCTCTTTCCCTTTACATATTTAACTCGAGGGCTTGTTCCGACATCAGGTGTTTATTTCTTATGCACACTTCTTTCCCTTTACATATTTCTTATGCACACTTCTTTCCCTTTACATATTTAACTCGAGGTCTTGTTCCAATATCAGGTGTTTATTTCTTATGCACACTTCTTTCCCTTTACATATTTCTGATGCACACTTCTTTCCCTTTACATATTTCTTATGCACACTTCTTTCCCTTTACATATTTCTTATGCACACTTCTTTCCCTTTACATATTTCTTATGCACACTTCTTTCCCTTTACATATTTCTTATGCACACTTCTTTCCCTTTACATATTTAACTCGAGGGCTTGTTCCGACATCAGGTGTTTATTTCTTATGCACACTTCTTTCCCTTTACATATTTCTTATGCACACTTCTTTCCCTTTACATATTTCTTATGCACACTTCTTTCCCTTTACATATTTCTTATGCACACTTCTTTCCCTTTACATATTTCTTATGCACACTTCTTTCCCTTTACATATTTCTTATGCACACTTCTTTCCCTTTACATATTTCTTATGCACACTTCTTTCCCTTTACATATTTCTTATGCACACTTTTTTCCCTTTACATATTTCTTATGCACACTTCTTTCCCTTTACATATTTCTTATGCACACTTCTTTCCCTTTACATATTTCTTATGCACACTTCTTTCCCTTTACATATTTAACTCGAGGGCTTGTTCCGACATCAGGTGTTTATTTCTTATGCACACTTCTTTCCCTTTACATATTTCTTATGCACACTTCTTTCCCTTTACATATTTCTTATGCACACTTCTTTCCCTTTACATATTTCTTATGCACACTTCTTTCCCTTTACATATTTCTTATGCACACTTCTTTCCCTTTACATATTTCTTATGCACACTTCTTTCCCTTTACATATTTCTTATGCACACTTCTTTCCCTTTACATATTTCTTATGCACACTTCTTTCCCTTTACATATTTAACTCGAGGGCTTGTTCCGACATCAGGTGTTTATTTCTTATGCACACTTCTTTCCCTTTACATATTTCTTATGCACACTTCTTACCCTTTACATATTTCTTATGCACACTTCTTTCCCTTTACATATTTCTTATGCACACTTCTTTCCCTTTACATATTTCTTATGCACACTTCTTTCCCTTTACATATTTCTTATGCACACTTCTTTCCCTTTACATATTTCTTATGCACACTTCTTTCCCTTTACATATTTCTTATGCACACTTCTTTCCCTTTACATATTTCTTATGCACACTTCTTTCCCTTTACATATTTCTTATGCACACTTCTTTCCCTTTACATATTTCTTATGCACACTTCTTTCCCTTTACATATTTCTTATGCACACTTCTTTCCCTTTACATATTTCTTATGCACACTTCTTTCCCTTTACATATTTCTTATGCACACTTCTTTCCCTTTACATATTTCTTATGCACACTTCTTTCCCTTTACATATTTAACTCGAGGGCTTGTTCCGACATCAGGTGTTTATTTCTTATGCACACTTCTTTCCCTTTACATATTTCTTATGCACACTTCTTTCCCTTTACATATTTCTTATGCACACTTCTTTCCCTTTACATATTTCTTATGCACACTTCTTTCCCTTTACATATTTAACTCGAGGGCTTGTTCCGACATCAGGTGTTTATTTCTTATGCACACTTCTTTCCCTTTACATATTTCTTATGCACACTTCTTTCCCTTTACATATTTCTTATGCACACTTCTTTCCCTTTACATATTTCTTATGCACACTTCTTTCCCTTTACATATTTAACTCGAGGGCTTGTTCCGACATCAGGTGTTTATTTCTTATGCACACTTCTTTCCCTTTACATATTTCTTATGCACACTTCTTTCCCTTTACATATTTCTTATGCACACTTCTTTCCCTTTACATATTTAACTCGAGGGCTTGTTCCGACATCAGGTGTTTATTTCTTATGCACACTTCTTTCCCTTTACATATTTCTTATGCACACTTCTTTCCCTTTACATATTTCTTATGCACACTTCTTTCCCTTTACATATTTCTTATGCACACTTCTTTCCCTTTACATATTTAACTCGAGGGCTTGTTCCGACATCAGGTGTTTATTTCTTATGCACACTTCTTTCCCTTTACATATTTCTTATGCACACTTCTTTCCCTTTACATATTTCTTATGCACACTTCTTTCCCTTTACATATTTCTTATGCACACTTCTTTCCCTTTACATATTTCTTATGCACACTTCTTTCCCTTTACATATTTCTTATGCACACTTCTTTCCCTTTACATATTTCTTATGCACACTTCTTTCCCTTTACATATTTAACTCGAGGGCTTGTTCCGACATCAGGTGTTTATTTCTTATGCACACTTCTTTCCCTTTACATATTTCTTATGCACACTTCTTTCCCTTTACATATTTCTTATGCACACTTCTTTCCCTTTACATATTTCTTATGCACACTTCTTTCCCTTTACATATTTCGTATGCACACTTCTTTCCCTTTACATATTTAACTCGAGGGCTTGTTCCGACATCAGGTGTTTATTTCTTATGCACACTTCTTTCCCTTTACATATTTCTTATGCACACTTCTTTCCCTTTACATATTTAACTCGAGGGCTTGTTCCAACATCAGGTGTTTATTTCTTATGCACACTTCTTTCCCTTTACATATTTCTTATGCACACTTCTTTCCCTTTACATATTTCTTATGCACACTTCTTTCCCTTTACATATTTCTTATGCACACTTCTTTCCCTTTACATATTTCTTATGCACACTTCTTTCCCTTTACATATTTCTTATGCACACTTCTTTCCCTTTACATATTTCTTATGCACACTTCTTTCCCTTTACATATTTCTTATGCACACTTCTTTCCCTTTACATATTTAACTCGAGGGCTTGTTCCGACATCAGGTGTTTATTTCTTATGCACACTTCTTTCCCTTTACATATTTCTTATGCACACTTCTTTCCCTTTACATATTTCTTATGCACACTTCTTTCCCTTTACATATTTCTTATGCACACTTCTTTCCCTTTACATATTTCTTATGCACACTTCTTTCCCTTTACATATTTCTTATGCACACTTCTTTCCCTTTACATATTTCTTATGCACACTTCTTTCCCTTTACATATTTCTTATGCACACTTCTTTCC
Organism: Crossaster papposus; assembly: GCA_037893245.1. Taxonomy (NCBI): domain Eukaryota; kingdom Metazoa; phylum Echinodermata; class Asteroidea; order Velatida; family Solasteridae; genus Crossaster; species Crossaster papposus. The sequence goes on from JBAIAA010001317.1 coordinate 18,138, forward strand.
CTTTACATATTTCTTATGCACACTTCTTTCCCTTTACATATTTCTTATGCACACTTCTTTCCCTTTACATATTTAACTCGAGGGCTTGTTCCGACATCAGGTGTTTATTTCTTATGCACACTTCTTTCCCTTTACATATTTCTTATGCACACTTCTTTCCCTTTACATATTTCTTATGCACACTTCTTTCCCTTTACATATTTAACTCGAGGGCTTGTTCCGACATCAGGTGTTTATTTCTTATGCACACTTCTTTCCCTTTACATATTTCTTATGCACACTTCTTTCCCTTTACATATTTCTTATGCACACTTCTTTCCCTTTACATATTTCTTATGCACACTTCTTTCCCTTTACATATTTAACTCGAGGGCTTGTTCTGACATCAGGTGTTTATTTCTTATGCACACTTCTTTCCCTTTACATATTTCTTATGCACACTTCTTTCCCTTTACATATTTCTTATGCACACTTCTTTCCCCTTACATATTTCTTATGCACACTTCTTTCCCTTTACATATTTAACTCGAGGGCTTGTTCCGACATCAGGTGTTTATTTCTTATGCACACTTCTTTCCCTTTACATATTTCTTATGCACACTTCTTTCCCTTTACATATTTAACTCGAGGTCTTGTTCCGACATCAGGTGTTTATTTCTTATGCACACTTCTTTCCCTTTACATATTTCTGATGCACACTTCTTTCCCTTTACATATTTCTTATGCACACTTCTTTCCCTTTACATATTTCTTATGCACACTTCTTTCCCTTTACATATTTCTTATGCACACTTCTTTCCCTTTACATATTTCTTATGCACACTTCTTTCCCTTTACATATTTCTTATGCACACTTCTTTCCCTTTACATATTTCTTATGCACACTTCTTTCCCTTTACATATTTCTTATGCACACTTCTTTCCCTTTACATATTTCTTATGCACACTTCTTTCCCTGTACATATTTAACTCGAGGGCTTGTTCCGACATCAGGTGTTTATTTCTTATGCACACTTCTTTCCCTTTACATATTTCTTATGCACACTTCTTTCCCTTTACATATTTCTTATGCACACTTCTTTCCCTTTACATATTTCTTATGCACACTTCTTTCCCTTTACATATTTCTTATGCACACTTCTTTCCCTTTACATATTTCTTATGCACACTTCTTTCCCTTTACATATTTCTTATGCACACTTCTTTCCCTTTACATATTTCTTATGCACACTTCGTTCCCTTTACATATTTCTTATGCACACTTCTTTCCCTTTACATATTTAACTCGAGGGCTTGTTCCGACATCAGGTGTTTATTTCTTATGCACACTTCTTTCCCTTTACATATTTCTTATGCACACTTCTTTCCCTTTACATATTTCTTATGCACACTTCTTTCCCTTTACATATTTCTTATGCACACTTCTTTCCCTTTACATATTTAACTCGAGGGCTTGTTCTGACATCAGGTGTTTATTTCTTATGCACACTTCTTTCCCTTTACATATTTCTTATGCACACTTCTTTCCCTTTACATATTTCTTATGCACACTTCTTTCCCCTTACATATTTCTTATGCACACTTCTTTCCCTTTACATATTTAACTCGAGGGCTTGTTCCGATATCAGGTGTTTATTTCTTATGCACACTTCTTTCCCTTTACATATTTCTTATGCACACTTCTTTCCCTTTACATATTTAACTCGAGGTCTTGTTCCGACATCAGGTGTTTATTTCTTATGCACACTTCTTTCCCTTTACATATTTCTGATGCACACTTCTTTCCCTTTACATATTTCTTATGCACACTTCTTTCCCTTTACATATTTCTTATGCACACTTCTTTCCCTTTACATATTTCTTATGCACACTTCTTTCCCTTTACATATTTCTTATGCACACTTCTTTCCCTTTACATATTTCTTATGCACACTTCTTTCCCTTTACATATTTAACTCGAGGGCTTGTTCCGACATCAGGTGTTTATTTCTTATGCACACTTCTTTCCCTTTACATATTTCTTATGCACACTTCTTTCCCTTTACATATTTCTTATGCACACTTCTTTCCCTTTACATATTTCTTATGCAAACTTCTTTCCCTTTACATATTTCTTATGCACACTTCTTTCCCTTTACATATTTCTTATGCACACTTCTTTCCCTTTACATATTTCTTATGCACACTTCTTTCCCTTTACATATTTCTTATGCACACTTTTTTCCCTTTACATATTTCTTATGCACACTTCTTTCCCTTTACATATTTCTTATGCACACTTCTTTCCCTTTACATATTTCTTATGCACACTTCTTTCCCTTTACATATTTAACTCGAGGGCTTGTTCCGACATCAGGTGTTTATTTCTTATGCACACTTTTTTCCCTTTACATATTTAACTCGAGGGCTTGTTCCGACATCAGGTGTTTATTTCTTATGCACACTTCTTTCCCTTTACATATTTCTTATGCACACTTCTTTCCCTTTACATATTTCTTATGCACACTTCTTTCCCTTTACATATTTCTTATGCACACTTCTTTCCCTTTACATATTTTTTATGCACACTTCTTTCCCCTTACATATTTCTTATGCACACTTCTTTCCCTTTACATATTTAACTCGAGGGCTTGTTCCGACATCAGGTGTTTATTTCTTATGCACACTTCTTTCCCTTTACATATTTCTTATGCACACTTCTTTCCCTTTACATATTTCTTATGCACACTTCTTTCCCTTTACATATTTAACTCGAGGGCTTGTTCCGACATCAGGTGTTTATTTCTTATGCACACTTCTTTCCCTTTACATATTTCTTATGCACACTTCTTTCCCTTTACATATTTCTTATGCACACTTCTTTCCCTTTACATATTTCTTATGCACACTTCTTTCCCTTTACATATTTCTTATGCACACTTCTTTCCCTTTACATATTTCTTATGCACACTTCTTTCCCTTTACATATTTCTTATGCACACTTCTTTCCCTTTACATATTTCTTATGCACACTTCTTTCCCTTTACATATTTCTTATGCACACTTCTTTCCCTTTACATATTTAACTCGAGGGCTTGTTCCGACATCAGGTGTTTATTTCTTATGCACACTTCTTTCCCTTTACATATTTCTTATGCACACTTCTTTCCCTTTACATATTTCTTATGCACACTTCTTTCCCCTTACATATTTCTTATGCACACTTCTTTCCCTTTACATATTTAACTCGAGGGCTTGTTCCGACATCAGGTGTTTATTTCTTATGCACACTTCTTTCCCTTTACATATTTCTTATGCACACTTCTTTCCCTTTACATATTTAACTCGAGGTCTTGTTCCGACATCAGGTGTTTATTTCTTATGCACACTTCTTTCCCTTTACATATTTCTGATGCACACTTCTTTCCCTTTACATATTTCTTATGCACACTTCTTTCCCTTTACATATTTCTTATGCACACTTCTTTCCCTTTACATATTTCTTATGCACACTTCTTTCCCTTTACATATTTCTTATGCACACTTCTTTCCCTTTACATATTTAACTCGAGGGCTTGTTCCGACATCAGGTGTTTATTTCTTATGCACACTTCTTTCCCTTTACATATTTCTTATGCACACTTCTTTCCCTTTACATATTTCTTATGCACACTTCTTTCCCTTTACATATTTCTTATGCAAACTTCTTTCCCTTTACATATTTCTTATGCACACTTCTTTCCCTTTACATATTTCTTATGCACACTTCTTTCCCTTTACATATTTCTTATGCACACTTCTTTCCCTTTACATATTTCTTATGCACACTTTTTTCCCTTTACATATTTCTTATGCACACTTTTTTCCCTTTACATATTTAACTCGAGGGCTTGTTCCGACATCAGGTGTTTATTTCTTATGCACACTTTTTTCCCTTTACATATTTCTTATGCACACTTCTTTCCCTTTACATATTTCTTATGCACACTTCTTTCCCTTTACATATTTCTTATGCACACTTCTTTCCCTTTACATATTTCTTATGCACACTTCTTTCCCTTTACATATTTCTTATGCACACTTCTTTCCCTTTACATACTTCTTATGCACACTTCTTTCCCTTTACATATTTCTTATGCACACTTCTCTCCCTTTACATATTTCTTATGCACACTTCTTTCCCTTTACATATTTAACTCGAGGGCTTGTTCCGACATCAGGTGTTTATTTCTTATGCACACTTCTTTCCCTTTACATATTTCTTATGCACACTTCTTTCCCTTTACATATTTCTTATGCACACTTCTTTCCCTTTACATATTTAACTCGAGGGCTTGTTCCGACATCAGGTGTTTATTTCTTATGCACACTTCTTTCCCTTTACATATTTCTTATGCACACTTCTTTCCCTTTACATATTTAACTCGAGGGCTTGTTCCGACATCAGGTGTTTATTTCTTATGCACACTTCTTTCCCTTTACATATTTCTTATGCACACTTCTTTCCCTTTACATATTTCTTATGCACACTTCTTTCCCTTTACATATTTCTTATGCACACTTCTTTCCCTTTACATATTTCTTATGCACACTTCTTTCCCTTTACATATTTCTTATGCACACTTCTTTCCCTTTACATATTTCTTATGCACACTTCTTTCCCTTTACATATTTCTTATGCACACTTCTTTCCCTTTACATATTTCTTATGCACACTTCTTTCCCTTTACATATTTCTTATGCACACTTCTTTCCCTTTACATATTTCTTATGCACACTTCTTTCCCTTTACATATTTCTTATGCACACTTCTTTCCCTTTACATATTTCTTATGCACACTTCTTTCCCTTTACATATTTCTTATGCACACTTCTTTCCCTTTACATATTTCTTATGCACACTTCTTTCCCTTTACATATTTCTTATGCACACTTCTTTCCCTTTACATATTTCTTATGCACACTTCTTTCCCTTTACATATTTCTTATGCACACTTCTTTCCCTTTACATATTTAACTCGAGGGCTTGTTCCGACATCAGGTGTTTATTTCTTATGCACACTTCTTTCCCTTTACATATTTCTTATGCACACTTCTTTCCCTTTACATATTTTTTATGCACACTTCTTTCGATTTACATATTTCTTATGCACACTTCTTTCCCTTTACATATTTCTTATGCACACTTCTTTCCCTTTACATATTTCTTATGCACACTTCTTTCCCTTTACATATTTCTTATGCACACTTCTTTCCCTTTACATATTTCTTATGCACACTTCTTTCCCTTTACATATTTCTTATGCACACTTCTTTCCCTTTACATATTTCTTATGCACACTTCTTTCCCTTTACATATTTCTTATGCACACTTCTTTCCCTTTACATATTTAACTCGAGGGCTTGTTCCGACATCAGGTGTTTATTTCTTATGCACACTTCTTTCCCTTTACATATTTAACTCGAGGGCTTGTTCTGACATCAGGTGTTTATTTCTTATGCACACTTCTTTCCCTTTACATATTTCTTATGCACACTTCTTTCCCTTTACATATTTCTTATGCACACTTCTTTCCCTTTACATATTTAACTCGAGGGCTTGTTCCGACATCAGGTGTTTATTTCTCATGCACACTTCTTTCCCTTTACATATTTCTTATGCACACTTCTTTCCCTTTACATATTTCTTATGCACACTTCTTTCCCTTTACATATTTCTTATGCACACTTCTTTCCCTTTACATATTTCTTATGCACACTTCTTTCCCTTTACATATTTCTTATGCACACTTCTTTCCCTTTACAGATTTAACTCGAGGGCTTGTTCCGACATCAGGTGTTTATTTCTTATGCACACTTCTTTCCCTTTACATATTTCTTATGCACACTTCTTTCCCTTTACATATTTCTTATGCACACTTCTTTCCCTTTACATATTTCTTATGCACACTTCTTTCCCTTTACATATTTCTTATGCACACTTCTTTCCCTTTACATATTTCTTATGCACACTTCTTTCCCTTTACATATTTCTTATGCACACTTCTTTCCCTTTACATATTTCTTATGCACACTTCTTTCCCTTTACATATTTCTTATGCACACTTCTTTCCCTTTACATATTTCTTATGCACACTTCTTTCCCTTTACATATTTCTTATGCACACTTCTTTCCCTTTACATATTTCTTATGCACACTTCTTTCCCTTTACATATTTCTTATGCACACTTCTTTTCCTTTACATATTTAACTCGAGGGCTTGTTCCGACATCAGGTGTTTATTTCTTATGCACACTTCTTTCCCTTTACATATTTCTTATGCACACTTCTTTCCCTTTACATATTTAACTCGAGGGCTTGTTCCGACATCAGGTGTTTATTTCTTATGCACACTTCTTTCCCTTTACATATTTCTTATGCACACTTCTTTCCCTTTACATATTTCTTATGCACACTTCTTTCGATTTACATATTTCTTATGCACACTTCTTTCCCTTTACATATTTCTTATGCACACTTCTTTCCCTTTACATATTTCTTATGCACACTTCTTTCCCTTTACATATTTCTTATGCACACTTCTTTCCCTTTACATATTTCTTATGCACACTTCTTTCCCTTTACATATTTCTTATGCACACTTCTTTCCCTTTACATATTTCTTATGCACACTTCTTTCCCTTTACATATTTCTTATGCACACTTCTTTCCCTTTACATATTTAACTCGAGGGCTTGTTCCGACATCAGGTGTTTATTTCTTATGCACACTTCTTTCCCTTTACATATTTAACTCGAGGGCTTGTTCTGACATCAGGTGTTTATTTCTTATGCACACTTCTTTCCCTTTACATATTTCTTATGCACACTTCTTTCCCTTTACATATTTCTTATGCACACTTCTTTCCCTTTACATATTTAACTCGAGGGCTTGTTCCGACATCAGGTGTTTATTTCTCATGCACACTTCTTTCCCTTTACATATTTCTTATGCACACTTCTTTCCCTTTACATATTTCTTATGCACACTTCTTTCCCTTTACATATTTCTTATGCACACTTCTTTCCCTTTACATATTTCTTATGCACACTTCTTTCCCTTTACATATTTCTTATGCACACTTCTTTCCCTTTACAGATTTAACTCGAGGGCTTGTTCCGACATCAGGTGTTTATTTCTTATGCACACTTCTTTCCCTTTACATATTTCTTATGCACACTTCTTTCCCTTTACATATTTCTTATGCACACTTCTTTCCCTTTACATATTTCTTATGCACACTTCTTTCCCTTTACATATTTCTTATGCACACTTCTTTCCCTTTACATATTTCTTATGCACACTTCTTTCCCTTTACATATTTCTTATGCACACTTCTTTCCCTTTACATATTTCTTATGCACACTTCTTTCCCTTTACATATTTCTTATGCACACTTCTTTCCCTTTACATATTTCTTATGCACACTTCTTTCCCTTTACATATTTCTTATGCACACTTCTTTCCCTTTACATATTTCTTATGCACACTTCTTTCCCTTTACATATTTCTTATGCACACTTCTTTTCCTTTACATATTTAACTCGAGGGCTTGTTCCGACATCAGGTGTTTATTTCTTATGCACACTTCTTTCCCTTTACATATTTCTTATGCACACTTCTTTCCCTTTACATATTTAACTCGAGGGCTTGTTCCGACATCAGGTGTTTATTTCTTATGCACACTTCTTTCCCTTTACATATTTAACTCGAGGGCTTGTTCCGACATCAGGTGTTTATTTCTTATGCACACTTCTTTCCCTTTACATATTTCTTATGCACACTTCTTTCCCTTTACATATTTAACTCGAGGGCTTGTTCCGACATCAGGTGTTTATTTCTTATGCACACTTCTTTCCCTTTACATATTTCTTATGCACACTTCTTTCCCTTTACATATTTAACTCGAGGGCTTGTTCCGACATCAGGTGTTTATTTCTTATGCACACTTCTTTCCCTTTACATATTTAACTCGAGGGCTTGTTCCGACATCAGGTGTTTATTTCTTATGCACACTTCTTTCCCTTTACATATTTCTTATGCACACTTCTTTCCCTTTACATATTTAACTCGAGGGCTTGTTCCGACATCAGGTGTTTATTTCTTATGCACACTTCTTTCCCTTTACATATTTCTTATGCACACTTCTTTCCCTTTACATATTTCTTATGCACACTTCTTTCCCTTTACATATTTCTTATGCACACTTCTTTCCCTTTACATATTTCTTATGCACACTTCTTTCCCTTTACATATTTCTTATGCACACTTCTTTCCCTTTACATATTTCTTATGCACACTTCTTTCCCTTTACATATTTCTTATGCACACTTCTTTCCCTTTACATATTTCTTATGCACACTTCTTTCCATTTACATATTTCTTATGCACACTTCTTTCCCTTTACATATTTCTTATGCACACTTCTTTCCCTTAACATATTTAACTCGAGGGCTTGTTCCGACATCAGGTGTTTATTTCTTATGCACACTTCTTTCCCTTTACATATTTCTTATGCACACTTCTTTCCCTTTACATATTTCTTATGCACACTTCTTTCCCTTTACATATTTCTTATGCACACGTCTTTCCCTTTACATATTTCTTATGCACACTTCTTTCCCTTTACATATTTCTTATGCACACTTCTTCCCCTTCACATATTTCTTATGCACACTTCTTTCCCTTTACATATTTCTTATGCACACTTCTTTCCCTTTACATATTTCTTATGCACACTTCTTTCCCTTTTACATATTTAACTCGAGGGCTTGTTCCGACATCAGGTGTTTATTTCTTATGCACACTTCTTTCCCTTTACATATTTAACTCGAGGGCTTGTTCCGACATCAGGTGTTTATTTCTTATGCACACTTCTTTCCCTTTACATATTTAACTCGAGGGCTTGTTCCGACATCAGGTGTTTATTTCTTATGCACACTTCTTTCCCTTTACATATTTCTTATGCACACTTCTTTCCCTTTACATATTTAACTCGAGGGCTTGTTCCGACATCAGGTGTTTATTTCTTATGCACACTTCTTTCCCTTTACATATTTAACTCGAGGGCTTGTTCCGACATCAGGTGTTTATTTCTTATGCACACTTCTTTTCCTTTACATATTTCTTATGCACACTTCTTTCCCTTTACATATTTAACTCGAGGGCTTGTTCCGACATCAGGTGTTTATTTCTTATGCACACTTCTTTCCCTTTACATATTTAACTCGAGGGCTTGTTCCGACATCAGGTGTTTATTTCTTATGCACACTTCTTTCCCTTTACATATTTAACTCGAGGGCTTGTTCCGACATCAGGTGTTTATTTCTTATGCACACTTCTTTCCCTTTACATATTTCTTATGCACACTTCTTTCCCTTTACATATTTCTTATGCACACTTCTTTCCCTTTACATATTTATTATGCACACTTCTTTCCCTTTACATATTTCTTATGCACACTTCTTTCCCTTTACATATTTCTTATGCACACTTCTTTCCCTTTACATATTTCTTATGCACACTTCTTTCCCTTTACATATTTCTTATGCACACTTCTTTCCCTTTACATATTTAACTCGAGGGCTTGTTCCGACATCAGGTGTTTATTTCTTATGCACACTTCTTTCCCTTTACATATTTCTTATGCACACTTCTTTCCCTTTACATATTTAACTCGAGGGCTTGTTCCGACATCAGGTGTCTATTTCTTATGCACACTTCTTTCCCTTTACATATTTAACTCGAGGGCTTGTTCCGACATCAGGTGTTTATTTCTTATGCACACTTCTTTCCCTTTACATATTTCTTATGCACACTTCTTTCCCTTTACATATTTCTTATGCACACTTCTTTCCCTTTACATATTTAACTCGAGGGCTTGTTCCGACATCAGGTGTTTATTTCTTATGCACACTTCTTTCCCTTTACATATTTCTTATGCACACTTCTTTCCCTTTACATATTTCTTATGCACACTTCTTTCCCTTTACATATTTCTTATGCACACTTCTTTCCCTTTACATATTTCTTATGCACACTTCTTTCCCTTTACATATTTCTTATGCACACTTCTTTCCCTTTACATATTTCTTATGCACACTTCTTTCCCTTTACATGTTTCTTATGCACACTTCTTTCCCTTTACATATTTCTTATGCACACTTCTTTCCATTTACATATTTCTTATGCACACTTCTTTCCCTTTACATATTTCTTATGCACACTTCTTTCCCTTTACATATTTAACTCGAGGGCTTGTTCCGACATCAGGTGTTTATTTCTTATGCACACTTCTTTCCCTTTACATATTTCTTATGCACACTTCTTTCCCTTTACATATTTCTTATGCACACTTCTTTCCCTTTACATATTTCTTATGCACACTTCTTTCCCTTTACATATTTCTTATGCACACTTCTTTCCCTTTACATATTTCTTATGCACACTTCTTTCCCTTCACATATTTCTTATGCACACTTCTTTCCCTTTACATATTTCTTATGCACACTTCTTTCCCTTTACATATTTCTTATGCACACTTCTTTCCCTTTACATATTTAACTCGAGGGCTTGTTCCGACATCAGGTGTTTATTTCTTATGCACACTTCTTTCCCTTTACATATTTAACTCGAGGGCTTGTTCCGACATCAGGTGTTTATTTCTTATGCACACTTCTTTCCCTTTACATATTTAACTCGAGGGCTTGTTCCGACATCAGGTGTTTATTTCTTATGCACACTTCTTTCCCTTTACATATTTCTTATGCACACTTCTTTCCCTTTACATATTTCTTATGCACACTTCTTTCCCTTTACATATTTCTTATGCACACTTCTTTCCCTTTACATATTTCTTATGCACACTTCTTTCCCTTTACATATTTCTTATGCACACTTCTTTCCCTTTACATATTTCTTATGCACACTTCTTTCCCTTTACATATTTCTTATGCACACTTCTTTCCCTTTACATATTTCTTATGCACACTTCTTTCCCTTTACATATTTCTTATGCACACTTCTTTCCCTTTACATATTTCTTATGCACACTTCTTTCCCTTTACATATTTCTTATGCACACTTCTTTCCCTTTACATATTTAACTCGAGGGCTTGTTCCGACATCAGGTGTTTATTTCTTATGCACACTTCTTTCCCTTTACATATTTCTTATGCACACTTCTTTCCCTTTACATATTTCTTATGCACACTTCTTTCCCTTTACATATTTAACTCGAGGGCTTGTTCCGACATCAGGTGTTTATTTCTTATGCACACTTCTTTCCCTTTACATATTTATTATGCACACTTCTTTCCCTTTACATATTTCTTATGCACACTTCTTTCCCTTTACATATTTCTTATGCACACTTCTTTCCCTTTACATATTTCTTATGCACACTTCTTTCCCTTTACATATTTCTTATGCACACTTCTTTCCCTTTACATATTTAACTCGAGGGCTTGTTCCGACATCAGGTGTTTATTTCTTATGCACACTTCTTTCCCTTTACATATTTAACTCGAGGGCTTGTTCCGACATCAGGTGTTTATTTCTTATCCACACTTCTTTCCCGTTACATATTTAACTCGAGGGCTTGTTCCGACATCAGGTGTTTATTTCTTATGCACACTTCTTTCCCTTTACATATTTAACTCGAGGGCTTGTTCCGACATCAGGTGTTTATTTCTTATGCACACTTATTTCCCTTTACATATTTAACTCGAGGGCTTGTTCCGACATCAGGTGTTTATTTCTTATGCACACTTCTTTCCCTTTACATATTTCTTATGCACACTTCTTTCCCTTTACATATTTCTTATGCACACTTCTTTCCCTGTACATATTTCTTATGCACACTTCTTTCCCTTTACATATTTAACTCGAGGGCTTGTTCCGACATCAGGTGTTTATTTCTTATGCACACTTCTTTCCCTTTACATATTTCTTATGCACACTTCTTTCCCTTTACATATTTCTTATGCACACTTCTTTCCCTTTACATATTTAACTCGAGGGCTTGTTCCGACATCAGGTGTTTATTTCTTATGCACACTTCTTTCCCTTTACATATTTCTTATGCACACTTCTTTCCCTTTACATATTTCTTATGCACACTTCTTTCCCTTTACATATTTCTTATGCACACTTCTTTCCCTTTACATATTTCTTATGCACACTTCTTTCCCTTTACATATTTCTTATGCACACTTCTTTCCCTTTACATATTTCTTATGCACACTTCTTTCCCTTTACATGTTTCTTATGCACACTTCTTTCCCTTTACATATTTCTTATGCACACTTCTTTCCATTTACATATTTCTTATGCACACTTCTTTCCCTTTACATATTTCTTATGCACACTTCTTTCCCTTTACATATTTAACTCGAGGGCTTGTTCCGACATCAGGTGTTTATTTCTTATGCACACTTCTTTCCCTTTACATATTTCTTATGCACACTTCTTTCCCTTTACATATTTCTTATGCACACTTCTTTCCCTTTACATATTTCTTATGCACACTTCTTTCCCTTTACATATTTCTTATGCACACTTCTTTCCCTTTACATATTTCTTATGCACACTTCTTTCCCTTCACATATTTCTTATGCACACTTCTTTCCCTTTACATATTTCTTATGCACACTTCTTTCCCTTTACATATTTCTTATGCACACTTCTTTCCCTTTACATATTTAACTCGAGGGCTTGTTCCGACATCAGGTGTTTATTTCTTATGCACACTTCTTTCCCTTTACATATTTAACTCGAGGGCTTGTTCCGACATCAGGTGTTTATTTCTTATGCACACTTCTTTCCCTTTACATATTTAACTCGAGGGCTTGTTCCGACATCAGGTGTTTATTTCTTATGCACACTTCTTTCCCTTTACATATTTCTTATGCACACTTCTTTCCCTTTACATATTTCTTATGCACACTTCTTTCCCTTTACATATTTCTTATGCACACTTCTTTCCCTTTACATATTTCTTATGCACACTTCTTTCCCTTTACATATTTCTTATGCACACTTCTTTCCCTTTACATATTTCTTATGCACACTTCTTTCCCTTTACATATTTCTTATGCACACTTCTTTCCCTTTACATATTTCTTATGCACACTTCTTTCCCTTTACATATTTCTTATGCACACTTCTTTCCCTTTACATATTTCTTATGCACACTTCTTTCCCTTTACATATTTCTTATGCACACTTCTTTCCCTTTACATATTTAACTCGAGGGCTTGTTCCGACATCAGGTGTTTATTTCTTATGCACACTTCTTTCCCTTTACATATTTCTTATGCACACTTCTTTCCCTTTACATATTTCTTATGCACACTTCTTTCCCTTTACATATTTAACTCGAGGGCTTGTTCCGACATCAGGTGTTTATTTCTTATGCACACTTCTTTCCCTTTACATATTTATTATGCACACTTCTTTCCCTTTACATATTTCTTATGCACACTTCTTTCCCTTTACATATTTCTTATGCACACTTCTTTCCCTTTACATATTTCTTATGCACACTTCTTTCCCTTTACATATTTCTTATGCACACTTCTTTCCCTTTACATATTTAACTCGAGGGCTTGTTCCGACATCAGGTGTTTATTTCTTATGCACACTTCTTTCCCTTTACATATTTAACTCGAGGGCTTGTTCCGACATCAGGTGTTTATTTCTTATCCACACTTCTTTCCCGTTACATATTTAACTCGAGGGCTTGTTCCGACATCAGGTGTTTATTTCTTATGCACACTTCTTTCCCTTTACATATTTAACTCGAGGGCTTGTTCCGACATCAGGTGTTTATTTCTTATGCACACTTATTTCCCTTTACATATTTAACTCGAGGGCTTGTTCCGACATCAGGTGTTTATTTCTTATGCACACTTCTTTCCCTTTACATATTTCTTATGCACACTTCTTTCCCTTTACATATTTCTTATGCACACTTCTTTCCCTTTACATATTTCTTATGCACACTTCTTTCCCTTTACATATTTCTTATGCACACTTCTTTCCCTTTACATATTTCTTATGCACACTTCTTTCCCTTTACATATTTCTTATGCACACTTCTTTCCCTTTACATATTTCTTATGCACACTTCTTTCCCTTTACATATTTCTTATGCACACTTCTTTCCCTTTACATATTTCTTATGCACACTTCTTTCCCTTTACATATTTCTTATGCACACTTCTTTCCCTTTACATATTTCTTATGCACACTTCTTTCCCTTTACATATTTCTTATGCACACTTCTTTCCCTTTACATATTTCTTATGCACACTTCTTTCCCTTTACATATTTCTTATGCACACTTCTTTCCCTTTACATATTTCTTATGCACACCTCTTTCCCTTTACATATTTCTTATGCACACTTCTTTCCCTTTACATATTTCTTATGCACACTTCTTTCCCTTTACATATTTCTTATGCACACTTCTTTCCCTTTACATATTTCTTATGCACACTTCTTTCCCTTTACATATTTCTTATGCACACTTCTTTCCCTTTACATATTTCTTATGCACACTTCTTTCCCTTTACATATTTCTTATGCACACTTCTTTCCCTTTACATATTTCTTATGCACACTTCTTTCCCTTTACATATTTCTTATGCACACTTCTTTCCCTTTACATATTTCTTATGCACACTTCTTTCCCTTTACATATTTCTTATGCACACTTCTTTCCCTTTACATATTTCTTATGCACACTTCTTTCCCTTTACATATTTCTTATGCACACTTCTTTCCCTTTACATATTTCTTATGCACACTTCTTTCCCTTTACATATTTCTTATGCACACTTCTTTCCCTTTACATATTTATTATGCACACTTCTTTCCCTTTACATATTTAACTCGAGGACTTGTTCCGACATCAGGTGTTTATTTCTTATGCACACTTCTTTCCCTTTACATATTTAACTCGAGGGCTTGTTCCGACATCAGGTGTTTATTTCTTATGCACACTTCTTTCCCTTTACATATTTCTTATGCACACTTCTTTCCCTTTACATATTTCTTATGCACACTTATTTCCCTTTACATATTTAACTCGAGGGCTTGTTCCGACATCAGGTGTTTATTTCTTATGCACACTTCTTTCCCTTTACATATTTAACTCGAGGGCTTGTTCCGACATCAGGTGTTTATTTCTTATGCACACTTCTTTCCCTTTACATATTTCTTATGCACACTTCTTTCCCTTTACATATTTCTTATGCACACTTCTTTCCCTTTACATATTTCTTATGCACACTTCTTTCCCTTTACATATTTCTTATGCACACTTCTTTCCCTTTACATATTTAACTCGAGGGCTTGTTCCGACATCAGGTGTTTATTTCTTATGCACACTTCTTTCCCTTTACATATTTCTTATGCACACTTCTTTCCCTTTACATATTTCTTATGCACACTTCTTTCCCTTTACATATTTCTTATGCACACTTCTTTCCCTTTACATATTTCTTATGCACACTTCTTTCCCTTTACATATTTCTTATGCACACTTCTTTCCCTTTACATATTTCTTATGCACACTTCTTTCCCTTTACATATTTCTTATGCACACTTCTTTCCCTTTACATATTTCTTATGCACACTTCTTTCCCTTCACATATTTCTTATGCACACTTCTTTCCCTTTACATATTTCTTATGCACACTTCTTTCCCTTTACATATTTCTTATGCACACTTCTTTCCCTTTACATATTTCTTATGCACACTTCTTTCCCTTTACATATTTCTTATGCACACTTCTTTCCCTTTACATATTTCTTATGCACACTTCTTTCCCTTTACATATTTCTTATGCACACTTCTTTCCCTTTACATATTTCTTATGCACACTTCTTTCCCTTTACATATTTCTTATGCACACTTCTTTCCCTTTACATATTTCTTATGCACACTTCTTTCCCTTTACATATTTCTTATGCACACTTCTTTCCCTTTACATATTTCTTATGCACACTTCTTTCCCTTTACATATTTCGTATGCACACTTCTTTCCCTTTACATATTTCTTATGCACACTTCTTTCCCTTTACATATTTCTTATGCACACTTCTTTCCCTTTACATATTTCTTATGCACACTTCTTTCCCTTTACATATTTAACTCGAGGGCTTGTTCCGACATCAGGTGTTTATTTCTTATGCACACTTCTTTCCCTTTACATATTTCTTATGCACACTTCTTTCCCCTTACATATTTCTTATGCACACTTATTTCCCTTTACATATTTAACTCGAGGGCTTGTTCCGACATCAGGTGTTTATTTCTTATGCACTCTTCTTTCCCTTTACATATTTAACTCGAGGGCTTGTTCCGACATCAGGTGTTTATTTTCTATGCACACTTCTTTCCCTTTACATATTTCTTATGCACACTTCTTTCCCTTTACATATTTCTTATGCACACTTCTTTCCCTTTACATATTTCTTATGCACACTTCTTTCCCTTTACATATTTCTTATGCACACTTCTTTCCCTGTACATATTTCTTATGCACACTTCTTTCCCTTTACATATTTAACTCGAGGGCTTGTTCCGACATCAGGTGTTTATTTCTTATGCACACTTCTTTCCCTTTACATATTTCTTATGCACACTTCTTTCCCTTTACATATTTCTTATGCACACTTCTTTCCCTTTACATATTTCTTATGCACACTTCTTTCCCTTTACATATTTCTTATGCACACTTCTTTCCCTTTACATATTTCTTATGCACACTTCTTTCCCTTTACATATTTCTTATGCACACTTCTTTCCCTTTACATATTTCTTATGCACACTTCTTTCCCTTTACATATTTCTTATGCACACTTCTTTCCCTTTACATATTTCTTATGCACACTTCTTTCCCTTTACATATTTCTTATGCACACTTCTTTCCCTTTACATATTTCTTATGCACACTTCTTTCCCTTTACATATTTCTTATGCACACTTCTTTCCCTTTACATATTTCTTATGCACACTTCTTTCCCTTTACATATTTCGTATGCACACTTCTTTCCCTTTACATATTTCTTATGCACACTTCTTTCCCTTTACATATTTCTTGTGCACACTTCTTTCCCTTTACATATTTATTATGCACACTTCTTTCCCTTTACATATTTCTTATGCACACTTCTTTCCCTTTACATATTTCTTATGCACACTTCTTTCCCTTTACATATTTCTTATGCACACTTCTTTCCCTTTACATATTTCTTATGCACACTTCTTTCCCTTTACATATTTCTTATGCACACTTCTTTCCCTTTACATATTTCGTATGCACACTTCTTTCCCTTTACATATTTCTTATGCACACTTCTTTCCCTTTACATATTTCTTGTGCACACTTCTTTCCCTTTACATATTTATTATGCACACTTCTTTCCCTTTACATATTTCTTATGCACACTTCTTTCCCTTTACATATTTCTTATGCACACTTCTTTCCCTTTACATATTTCTTATGCACACTTCTTTCCCTTTACATATTTAACTCGAGGACTTGTTCCGACATCAGGTGTTTATTTCTTATGCACACTTCTTTCCCTTTACATATTTAACTCGAGGGCTTGTTCCGACATCAGGTGTTTATTTCTTATGCACACTTCTTTCCCTTTACATATTTCTTATGCACACTTCTTTCCCTTTACATATTTCTTATGCACACTTATTTCCCTTTACATATTTAACTCGAGGGCTTGTTCCGACATCTGGTGTTTATTTCTTATGCACACTTCTTTCCCTTTACATATTTCTTATGCACACTTCTTTCCCTTTACATATTTCTTATGCACACTTCTTTCCCTTTACATATTTCTTATGCACACTTCTTTCCCTTTACATATTTCTTTTGCACACTTCTTTCCCTTTACATATTTCTTATGCACACTTCTTTCCCTTTACATATTTAACTCGAGTGCTTGTTCCGACATCAGGTGTTTATTTCTTATGCACACTTCTTTCCCTTTACATATTTCTTATGCACACTTCTTTCCCTTTACATATTTCTTATGCACACTTCTTTCCCTTTACATATTTCTTATGCACACTTCTTTCCCTTTACATATTTCTTATGCACACTTCTTTCCCTTTACATATTTATTATGCACACTTCTTTCCCTTTACATATTTCTTATGCACACTTCTTTCCCTTTACATATTTAACTCGAGGGCTTGTTCCGACATCAGGTGTTTATTTCTTATGCACACTTCTTTCCCTTTACATATTTCTTATGCACACTTCTTTCCCTTTACATATTTCTTATGCACACTTCTTTCCCTTTACATATTTCTTATGCACACTTCTTTCCCTTTACATATTTCTTATGCACACTTCTTTCCCTTTACATATTTCTTATGCACACTTCTTTCCCTTTACATATTTCTTATGCACACTTCTTTCCCTTTACATATTTCTTATGCACACTTCTTTCCCTTTACATATTTCGTATGCACACTTCTTTCCCTTTACATATTTCTTATGCACACTTCTTTCCCTTTACATATTTCTTATGCACACTTCTTTCCCTTTACATATTTCTTATGCACACTTCTTTCCCTTTACATATTTAACTCGAGGGCTTGTTCCGACATCAGGTGTTTATTTCTTATGCACACTTCTTTCCCTTTACATATTTCTTATGCACACTTCTTTCCCCTTACATATTTCTTATGCACACTTATTTCCCTTTACATATTTAACTCGAGGGCTTGTTCCGACATCAGGTGTTTATTTCTTATGCACTCTTCTTTCCCTTTACATATTTAACTCGAGGGCTTGTTCCGACATCAGGTGTTTATTTTCTATGCACACTTCTTTCCCTTTACATATTTCTTATGCACACTTCTTTCCCTTTACATATTTCTTATGCACACTTCTTTCCCTTTACATATTTCTTATGCACACTTCTTTCCCTTTACATATTTCTTATGCACACTTCTTTCCCTGTACATATTTCTTATGCACACTTCTTTCCCTGTACATATTTAACTCGAGGGCTTGTTCCGACATCAGGTGTTTATTTCTTATGCACACTTCTTTCCCTTTACATATTTCTTATGCACACTTCTTTCCCTTTACATATTTCTTATGCACACTTCTTTCCCTTTACATATTTCTTATGCACACTTTTTTCCCTTTACATATTTCTTATGCACACTTCTTTCCCTTTACATATTTCTTATGCACACTTCTTTCCCTTTACATATTTCTTATGCACACTTCTTTCCCTTTACATATTTCTTATGCACACTTCTTTCCCTTTACATATTTCTTATGCACACTTCTTTCCCTTTACATATTTCTTATGCACACTTCTTTCCCTTTACATATTTCTTATGCACACTTCTTTCCCTTTACATATTTCTTATGCACACTTCTTTCCCTTTACATATTTCTTATGCACACTTCTTTCCCTTTACATATTTCTTATGCACACTTCTTTCCCTTTACATATTTCGTATGCACACTTCTTTCCCTTTACATATTTCTTATGCACACTTCTTTCCCTTTACATATTTCTTGTGCACACTTCTTTCCCTTTACATATTTATTATGCACACTTCTTTCCCTTTACATATTTCTTATGCACACTTCTTTCCCTTTACATATTTCTTATGCACACTTCTTTCCCTTTACATATTTCTTATGCACACTTCTTTCCCTTTACATATTTAACTCGAGGGCTTGTTCCGACATCAGGTGTTTATTTCTTATGCACACTTCTTTCCCTTTACATATTTAACTCGAGGGCTTGTTCCGACATCAGGTGTTTATTTCTTATGCACACTTCTTTCCCTTTACATATTTCTTATGCACACTTATTTCCCTTTACATATTTCTTATGCACACTTATTTCCCTTTACATATTTAACTCGAGGGGCTTGTTCCGACATCAGGTGTTTATTTCTTATGCACACTTCTTTCCCTTTACATATTTCTTATGCACACTTCTTTCCCTTTACATATTTCTTATGCACACTTCTTTCCCTTTACATATTTCTTATGCACACTTCTTTCCCTTTACATATTTCTTATGCACACTTCTTTCCCTTTACATATTTCTTATGCACACTTCTTTCCCTTTACATATTTCTTATGCACACTTCTTTCCCTTTACATATTTCTTATGCACACTTCTTTCCCTTTACATATTTAACTCGAGTGCTTGTTCCGACATCAGGTGTTTATTTCTTATGCACACTTCTTTCCCTTTACATATTTCTTATGCACACTTCTTTCCCTTTACATATTTCTTATGCACACTTCTTTCCCTTTACATATTTCTTATGCACACTTCTTTCCCTTTACATATTTCTTATGCACACTTCTTTCCCTTTACATATTTCTTATGCACACTTCTTTCCCTTTACATATTTCTTATGCACACTTCTTTCCCTTTACATATTTAACTCGAGGGCTTGTTCCGACATCAGGTGTTTATTTCTTATGCACACTTCTTTCCCTTTACATATTTCTTATGCACACTTCTTTCCCTTTACATATTTCTTATGCACACTTCTTTCCCTTTACATATTTCTTATGCACACTTCTTTCCCTTTACATATTTCTTATGCACACTTCTTTCCCTTTACATATTTCGTATGCACACTTCTTTCCCTTTACATATTTCTTATGCACACTTCTTTCCCTTTACATATTTCTTATGCACACTTCTTTCCCTTTACATATTTATTATGCACACTTCTTTCCCTTTACATATTTCTTATGCACACTTCTTTCCCTTTACATATTTCTTATGCACACTTCTTTCCCTTTACATATTTCTTATGCACACTTCTTTCCCTTTACATATTTAACTCGAGGGCTTGTTCCGACATCAGGTGTTTATTTCTTATGCACACTTCTTTCCCTTTACATATTTAACTCGAGGGCTTGTTCCGACATCAGGTGTTTATTTCTTATGCACACTTCTTTCCCTTTACATATTTCTTATGCACACTTCTTTCCCTTTACATATTTCTTATGCACACTTATTTCCCTTTACATATTTAACTCGAGGGCTTGTTCCGACATCAGGTGTTTATTTCTTATGCACACTTCTTTCCCTTTACATATTTCTTATGCACACTTCTTTCCCTTTACATATTTCTTATGCACACTTCTTTCCCTTTACATATTTCTTATGCACACTTCTTTCCCTTTACATATTTCTTATGCACACTTCTTTCCCTTTACATATTTCTTATGCACACTTCTTTCCCTTTACATATTTCTTATGCACACTTCTTTCCCTTTACATATTTCTTATGCACACTTCTTTCCCTTTACATATTTAACTCGAGTGCTTGTTCCGACATCAGGTGTTTATTTCTTATGCACACATCTTTCCCTTTACATATTTCTTATGCACACTTCTTTCCCTTTACATATTTCTTATGCACACTTCTTTCCCTTTACATATTTCTTATGCACACTTCTTTCCCTTTACATATTTCTTATGCACACTTCTTTCCCTTTACATATTTCTTATGCACACTTCTTTCCCTTTACATATTTCTTATGCACACTTCTTTCCCTTTACATATTTAACTCGAGGGCTTGTTCCGACATCAGGTGTTTATTTCTTATGCACACTTCTTTCCCTTTACATATTTCTTATGCACACTTCTTTCCCTTTACATATTTCTTATGCACACTTCTTTCCCTTTACATATTTCTTATGCACACTTCTTTCCCTTTACATATTTCTTATGCACACTTCTTTCCCTTTACATATTTCTTATGCACACTTATTTCCCTTTACATATTTCTTATGCACACTTCTTTCCCTTTACATATTTCTTATGCACACTTCTTTCCCTTTACATATTTCTTATGCACATTTCTTTCCCTTTACATATTTCTTATGCACACTTCTTTCCCTTTACATATTTCTTATGCACACTTCTTTCCCTTTACATATTTCTTATGCACACTTCTTTCCCTTTACATATTTAACTCGAGGGCTTGTTCCGACATCAGGTGTTTATTTCTTATGCACACTTCTTTCCCTTTACATATTTAACTCGAGGGCTTGTTCCGACATCAGGTGTTTATTTCTTATGCACACTTCTTTCCCTTTACATATTTCTTATGCACACTTCTTTCCCTTTACATATTTCTTATGCACACTTCTTTCCCTTTACATATTTCTTATGCACACTTCTTTCCCTTTACATATTTCTTATGCACACTTCTTTCCCTTTACATATTTCTTATGCACACTTCTTTCCCTTTACATATTTCTGATGCACACTTCTTTCCCTTTACATATTTCTTATGCACACTTCTTTCCCTTTACATATTTCTTATGCACACTTCTTTCCCTTTACATATTTCTTATGCACACTTCTTTCCCTTTACATATTTCTTATGCACACTTCTTTCCCTTTACATATATCTTATGCATACTTCTTTCCCTTTACATATTTCTTATGCACACTTCTTTCCCTTTACATATTTCTTATGCACACTTCTTTCCCTTTACATATTTCTTATGCACACTTCTTTCCCTTTACATATTTCTTATGCACACTTCTTTCCCTTTACATATTTCGTATGCACACTTCTTTCCCTTTACATATTTCTTATGCACACTTCTTTCCCTTTACATATTTCTTATGCACACTTCTTTCCCTTTACATATTTCTTATGCACACTTCTTTCCCTTTACATATTTCTTATGCACACTTCTTTCCCTTTACATATTTCTTATGCACACTTCTTTCCCTTTACATATTTCTTATGCACACTTCTTTCCCTTTACATATTTCTTATGCACACTTCTTTCCCTTTACATATTTCTGATGCACACTTCTTTCCCTTTACATATTTCTTATGCACACTTCTTTCCCTTTACATATTTCTTATGCACACTTCTTTCCCTTTACATATTTCTTATGCACACTTCTTTCCCTTTACATATTTCTTATGCACACTTCTTTCCCTTTACATATATCTTATGCATACTTCTTTCCCTTTACATATTTCTTATGCACACTTCTTTCCCTTTACATATTTCTTATGCACACTTCTTTCCCTTTACATATTTCTTATGCACACTTCTTTCCCTTTACATATTTCTTATGCACACTTCTTTCCCTTTACATATTTCTTATGCACACTTCTTTCCCTTTACATATTTCGTATGCACACTTCTTTCCCTTTACATATTTCTTATGCACACTTCTTTCCCTTTACATATTTCTTATGCACACTTCTTTCCCTTTACATATTTCTTATGCACACTTCTTTCCCTTTACATATTTATTATGCACACTTCTTTCCCTTTACATATTTCTTATGCACACTCCTTTCCCTTTACATATTTCTTATGCACACTTCTTTCCCTTTACATATTTCTTATGCACACTTCTTTCCCTTTACATATTTCTTATGCACACTTCTTTCCCTTTACATATTTCTTATGCACACTTCTTTCCCTTTACATATTTCTTATGCACACTTCTTTCCCTTTACATATTTAACTCGAGGGCTTGTTCCGACATCAGGTGTTTATTTCTTATGCACACTTCTTTCCCTTTACATATTTAACTCGAGGGCTTGTTCCGACATCAGGTGTTTATTTCTTATGCACACTTCTTTCCCTTTACATATTTCTTATGCACACTTCTTTCCCTTTACATATTTCTTATGCACACTTATTTCCCTTTACATATTTAACTCGAGGGCTTGTTCCGACATCAGGTGTTTATTTCTTATGCACACTTCTTTCCCTTTACATATTTCTTATGCACACTTCTTTCCCTTTACATATTTCTTATGCACACTTCTTTCCCTTTACATATTTCTTATGCACACTTCTTTCCCTTTACATATTTCTTATGCACACTTCTTTCCCTTTACATATTTCTTATGCACACTTCTTTCCCTTTACATATTTCTTATGCACACTTCTTTCCCTTTACATATTTCTTATGCACACTTCTTTCCCTTTACATATTTAACTCGAGGGCTTGTTCCGACATCAGGTGTTTATTTCTTATGCACACTTCTTTCCCTTTACATATTTCTTATGCACACTTCTTTCCCTTTACATATTTCTTATGCACACTTCTTTCCCTTTACATATTTCTTATGCACACTTCTTTCCCTTTACATATTTCTTATGCACACTTCTTTCCCTTTACATATTTCTTATGCACACTTCTTTCCCTTTACATATTTCTTATGCACACTTCTTTCCCTTTACATATTTCTTATGCACACTTCTTTCCCTTTACATATTTCTTATGCACACTTCTTTCCCTTTACATATTTCTTATGCACACTTCTTTCCCTTTACATATTTCTTATGCACACTTCTTTCCCTTTACATATTTCGTATGCACACTTCTTTCCCTTTACATATTTCTTATGCACACTTCTTTCCCTTTACATATTTCTTGTGCACACTTCTTTCCCTTTACATATTTATTATGCACACTTCTTTCCCTTTACATATTTCTTATGCACACTTCTTTCCCTTTACATATTTCTTATGCACACTTCTTTCCCTTTACATATTTCTTATGCACACTTCTTTCCCTTTACATATTTAACTCGAGGGCTTGTTCCGACATCAGGTGTTTATTTCTTATGCACACTTCTTTCCCTTTACATATTTAACTCGAGGGCTTGTTCCGACATCAGGTGTTTATTTCTTATGCACACTTCTTTCCCTTTACATATTTCTTATGCACACTTCTTTCCCTTTACATATTTCTTATGCACACTTATTTCCCTTTACATATTTAACTCGAGGGCTTGTTCCGACATCAGGTGTTTATTTCTTATGCACACTTCTTTCCCTTTACATATTTCTTATGCACACTTCTTTCCCTTTACATATTTTTTATGCACACTTCTTTCCCTTTACATATTTCTTATGCACACTTCTTTCCCTTTACATATTTCTTATGCACACTTCTTTCCCTTTACATATTTCTTATGCACACTTCTTTCCCTTTACATATTTCTTATGCACACTTCTTTCCCTTTACATATTTCTTATGCACACTTCTTTCCCTTTACATATTTAACTCGAGTGCTTGTTCCGACATCAGGTGTTTATTTCTTATGCACACTTCTTTCCCTTTACATATTTCTTATGCACACTTCTTTCCCTTTACATATTTCTTATGCACACTTCTTTCCCTTTACATATTTAACTCGAGGGCTTGTTCCGACATCAGGTGTTTATTTCTTATGCACACTTCTTTCCCTTTACATATTTCTTATGCACACTTCTTTCCCTTTACATATTTCTTATGCACACTTCTTTCCCTTTACATATTTCTTATGCACACTTCTTTCCCTTTACATATTTCTTATGCACACTTCTTTCCCTTTACATATTTCGTATGCACACTTCTTTCCCTTTACATATTTCTTATGCACACTTCTTTCCCTTTACATATTTCTTATGCACACTTCTTTCCCTTTACATATTTATTATGCACACTTCTTTCCCTTTACATATTTCTTATGCACACTTCTTTCCCTTTACATATTTCTTATGCACACTTCTTTCCCTTTACATATTTCTTATGCACACTTCTTTCCCTTTACATATTTAACTCGAGGGCTTGTTCCGACATCAGGTGTTTATTTCTTATGCACACTTCTTTCCCTTTACATATTTAACTCGAGGGCTTGTTCCGACATCAGGTGTTTATTTCTTATGCACACTTCTTTCCCTTTACATATTTCTTATGCACACTTCTTTCCCTTTACATATTTCTTATGCACACTTATTTCCCTTTACATATTTAACTCGAGGGCTTGTTCCGACATCAGGTGTTTATTTCTTATGCACACTTCTTTCCCTTTACATATTTCTTATGCACACTTCTTTCCCTTTACATATTTCTTATGCACACTTCTTTCCCTTTACATATTTCTTATGCACACTTCTTTCCCTTTACATATTTCTTATGCACACTTCTTTCCCTTTACATATTTCTTATGCACACTTCTTTCCCTTTACATATTTCTTATGCACACTTCTTTCCCTTTACATATTTCTTATGCACACTTCTTTCCCTTTACATATTTAACTCGAGTGCTTGTTCCGACATCAGGTGTTTATTTCTTATGCACACATCTTTCCCTTTACATATTTCTTATGCACACTTCTTTCCCTTTACATATTTCTTATGCACACTTCTTTCCCTTTACATATTTCTTATGCACACTTCTTTCCCTTTACATATTTCTTATGCACACTTCTTTCCCTTTACATATTTCTTATGCACACTTCTTTCCCTTTACATATTTCTTATGCACACTTCTTTCCCTTTACATATTTAACTCGAGGGCTTGTTCCGACATCAGGTGTTTATTTCTTATGCACACTTCTTTCCCTTTACATATTTCTTATGCACACTTCTTTCCCTTTACATATTTCTTATGCACACTTCTTTCCCTTTACATATTTCTTATGCACACTTCTTTCCCTTTACATATTTCTTATGCACACTTCTTTCCCTTTACATATTTCTTATGCACACTTATTTCCCTTTACATATTTCTTATGCACACTTCTTTCCCTTTACATATTTCTTATGCACACTTCTTTCCCTTTACATATTTCTTATGCACATTTCTTTCCCTTTACATATTTCTTATGCACACTTCTTTCCCTTTACATATTTCTTATGCACACTTCTTTCCCTTTACATATTTCTTATGCACACTTCTTTCCCTTTACATATTTAACTCGAGGGCTTGTTCCGACATCAGGTGTTTATTTCTTATGCACACTTCTTTCCCTTTACATATTTAACTCGAGGGCTTGTTCCGACATCAGGTGTTTATTTCTTATGCACACTTCTTTCCCTTTACATATTTCTTATGCACACTTCTTTCCCTTTACATATTTCTTATGCACACTTCTTTCCCTTTACATATTTCTTATGCACACTTCTTTCCCTTTACATATTTCTTATGCACACTTCTTTCCCTTTACATATTTCTTATGCACACTTCTTTCCCTTTACATATTTCTGATGCACACTTCTTTCCCTTTACATATTTCTTATGCACACTTCTTTCCCTTTACATATTTCGTATGCACACTTCTTTCCCTTTACATATTTCTTATGCACACTTCTTTCCCTTTACATATTTCTTATGCACACTTCTTTCCCTTTACATATTTCTTATGCACACTTCTTTCCCTTTACATATTTCTTATGCACACTTCTTTCCCTTTACATATTTCTTATGCACACTTCTTTCCCTTTACATATTTCTTATGCACACTTCTTTCCCTTTACATATTTCTTATGCACACTTCTTTCCCTTTACATATTTCTGATGCACACTTCTTTCCCTTTACATATTTCTTATGCACACTTCTTTCCCTTTACATATTTCTTATGCACACTTCTTTCCCTTTACATATTTCTTATGCACACTTCTTTCCCTTTACATATTTCTTATGCACACTTCTTTCCCTTTACATATATCTTATGCATACTTCTTTCCCTTTACATATTTCTTATGCACACTTCTTTCCCTTTACATATTTCTTATGCACACTTCTTTCCCTTTACATATTTCTTATGCACACTTCTTTCCCTTTACATATTTCTTATGCACACTTCTTTCCCTTTACATATTTCTTATGCACACTTCTTTCCCTTTACATATTTCTTATGCACACTTCTTTCCCTTTACATATTTCGTATGCACACTTCTTTCCCTTTACATATTTCTTATGCACACTTCTTTCCCTTTACATATTTCTTATGCACACTTCTTTCCCTTTACATATTTCTTATGCACACTTCTTTCCCTTTACATATTTATTATGCACACTTCTTTCCCTTTACATATTTCTTATGCACACTCCTTTCCCTTTACATATTTCTTATGCACACTTCTTTCCCTTTACATATTTCTTATGCACACTTCTTTCCCTTTACATATTTCTTATGCACACTTCTTTCCCTTTACATATTTCTTATGCACACTTCTTTCCCTTTACATATTTCTTATGCACACTTCTTTCCCTTTACATATTTAACTCGAGGGCTTGTTCCGACATCAGGTGTTTATTTCTTATGCACACTTCTTTCCCTTTACATATTTAACTCGAGGGCTTGTTCCGACATCAGGTGTTTATTTCTTATGCACACTTCTTTCCCTTTACATATTTCTTATGCACACTTCTTTCCCTTTACATATTTCTTATGCACACTTATTTCCCTTTACATATTTAACTCGAGGGCTTGTTCCGACATCAGGTGTTTATTTCTTATGCACACTTCTTTCCCTTTACATATTTCTTATGCACACTTCTTTCCCTTTACATATTTCTTATGCACACTTCTTTCCCTTTACATATTTCTTATGCACACTTCTTTCCCTTTACATATTTCTTATGCACACTTCTTTCCCTTTACATATTTCTTATGCACACTTCTTTCCCTTTACATATTTCTTATGCACACTTCTTTCCCTTTACATATTTCTTATGCACACTTCTTTCCCTTTACATATTTAACTCGAGGGCTTGTTCCGACATCAGGTGTTTATTTCTTATGCACACTTCTTTCCCTTTACATATTTCTTATGCACACTTCTTTCCCTTTACATATTTCTTATGCACACTTCTTTCCCTTTACATATTTCTTATGCACACTTCTTTCCCTTTACATATTTCTTATGCACACTTCTTTCCCTTTACATATTTCTTATGCACACTTCTTTCCCTTTACATATTTCTTATGCACACTTCTTTCCCTTTACATATTTAACTCGAGGGCTTGTTCCGACATCAGGTGTTTATTTCTTATGCACACTTCTTTCCCTTTACATATTTCTTATGCACACTTCTTTCCCTTTACATATTTCTTATGCACACTTCTTTCCCTTTACATATTTCTTATGCACACTTCTTTCCCTTTACATATTTCTTATGCACACTTCTTTCCCTTTACATATTTCTTATGCACACTTCTTTCCCTTTACATATTTCTTATGCACACTTCTTTCCCTTTACATATTTCTTATGCACACTTCTTTCCCTTTACATATTTCGTATGCACACTTCTTTCCCTTTACATATTTCTTATGCACACTTCTTTCCCTTTACATATTTAACTCGAGGGCTTGTTCCGACATCAGGTGTTTATTTCTTATGCACACTTCTTTCCCTTTACATATTTAACTCGAGGGCTTGTTCCGACATCAGGTGTTTATTTCTTATGCACACTTCTTTCCCTTTACATATTTCTTATGCACACTTCTTTCCCTTTACATATTTCTTATGCACACTTCTTTCCCTTTACATATTTCTTATGCACACTTCTTTCCCTTTACATATTTCTTATGCACACTTCTTTCCCTTTACATATTTCTTATGCACACTTCTTTCCCTTTACATATTTCTTATGCACACTTCTTTCCCTTTACATATTTCTTATGCACACTTCTTTCCCTTTACATATTTAACTCGAGGGCTTGTTCCGACATCAGGTGTTTATTTCTTATGCACACTTCTTTCCCTTTACATATTTAACTCGAGGGCTTGTTCCGACATCAGGTGTTTATTTCTTATGCACACTTCTTTCCCTTTACATATTTCTTATGCACACTTCTTTCCCTTTACATATTTCTTATGCACACTTCTTTCCCTTTACATATTTCTTATGCACACTTCTTTCCCTTTACATATTTCTTATGCACACTTCTTTCCCTTTACATATTTCTTATGCACACTTCTTTCCCTTTACATATTTCTTATGCACACTTCTTTCCCTTTACATATTTCTTATGCACACTTCTTTCCCTTTACATATTTAACTCGAGGGCTTGTTCCGACATCAGGTGTTTATTTCTTATGCACACTTCTTTCCCTTTACATATTTAACTCGAGGGCTTGTTCCGACATCAGGTGTTTATTTCTTATGCACACTTCTTTCCCTTTACATATTTCTTATGCACACTTCTTTCCCTTTACATATTTCTTATGCACACTTCTTTCCCTTTACATATTTCTTATGCACACTTCTTTCCCTTTACATATTTCTTATGCACACTTCTTTCCCTTTACATATTTCTTATGCACACTTCTTTCCCTTTACATATTTCTTATGCACACTTCTTTCCCTTTACATATTTCTTATGCACACTTCTTTCCCTTTACATATTTAACTCGAGGGCTTGTTCCGACATCAGGTGTTTATTTCTTATGCACACTTCTTTCCCTTTACATATTTAACTCGAGGGCTTGTTCCGACATCAGGTGTTTATTTCTTATGCACACTTCTTTCCCTTTACATATTTCTTATGCACACTTCTTTCCCTTTACATATTTCTTATGCACACTTCTTTCCCTTTACATATTTCTTATGCACACTTCTTTCCCTTTACATATTTCTTATGCACACTTCTTTCCCTTTACATATTTCTTATGCACACTTCTTTCCCTTTACATATTTAACTCGAGGGCTTGTTCCGACATCAGGTGTTTATTTCTTATGCACACTTCTTTCCCTTTACATATTTAACTCGAGGGCTTGTTCCGACATCAGGTGTTTATTTCTTATGCACACTTCTTTCCCTTTACATATTTCTTATGCACACTTCTTTCCCTTTACATATTTCTTATGCACACTTCTTTCCCTTTACATATTTCTTATGCACACTTCTTTCCCTTTACATATTTCTTATGCACACTTCTTTCCCTTTACATATTTAACTCGAGGGCTTGTTCCGACATCAGGTGTTTATTTCTTATGCACACTTCTTTCCCTTTACATATTTAACTCGAGGGCTTGTTCCGACATCAGGTGTTTATTTCTTATGCACACTTCTTTCCCTTTACATATTTCTTATGCACACTTCTTTCCCTTTACATATTTCTTATGCACACTTCTTTCCCTTTACATATTTCTTATGCACACTTCTTTCCCTTTACATATTTCTTATGCACACTTCTTTCCCTTTACATATTTCTTATGCACACTTCTTTCCCTTTACATATTTCGTATGCACACTTCTTTCCCTTTACATATTTCTTATGCACACTTCTTTCCCTTTACATATTTAACTCGAGGGCTTGTTCCGACATCAGGTGTTTATTTCTTATGCACACTTCTTTCCCTTTACATATTTAACTCTAGGGCTTGTTCCGACATCAGGTGTTTATTTCTTATGCACACTTCTTTCCCTTTACATATTTCTTATGCACACTTCTTTCCCTTTACATATTTCTTATGCACACTTCTTTCCCTTTACATATTTCGTATGCACACTTCTTTCCCTTTACATATTTCTTATGCACACTTCTTTCCCTTTACATATTTCTTATGCACACTTCTTTCCCTTTACATATTTCTTATGCACACTTCTTTCCCTTTACATATTTCTTATGCACACTTCTTTCCCTTTACATATTTAACTCGAGGGCTTGTTCCGACATCAGGTGTTTATTTCTTATGCACACTTCTTTCCCTTTACATATTTAACTCGAGGGCTTGTTCCGACATCAGGTGTTTATTTCTTATGCACACTTCTTTCCCTTTACATATTTCTTATGCACACTTCTTTCCCTTTACATATTTCTTATGCACACTTCTTTCCCTTTACATATTTCTTATGCACACTTCTTTCCCTTTACATATTTCTTATGCACACTTCTTTCCCTTTACATATTTCTTATGCACACGTCTTTCCCTTTACATATTTCTTATGCACACTTCTTTCCCTTTACATATTTAACTCGAGGGCTTGTTCCGACATCAGGTGTTTATTTCTTATGCACACTTCTTTCCCTTTACATATTTAACTCGAGGGCTTGTTCCGACATCAGGTGTTTATTTCTTATGCACACTTCTTTCCCTTTACATATTTCTTATGCACACTTCTTTCCCTTTACATATTTCTTATGCACACTTCTTTCCCTTTACATATTTCTTATGCACACTTCTTTCCCTTTACATATTTCTTATGCACACTTCTTTCCCTTTACATATTTCTTATGCACACTTCTTTCCCTTTACATATTTCTTATGCACACTTCTTTCCCTTTACATATTTCTTATGCACACTTCTTTCCCTTTACATATTTAACTCGAGGGCTTGTTCCGACATTAGGTGTTTATTTCTTATGCACACTTCTTTCCCTTTACATATTTAACTCGAGGGCTTGTTCCGACATCAGGTGTTTATTTCTTATGCACACTTCTTTCCCTTTACATATTTCTTATGCACACTTCTTTCCCTTTACATATTTCTTATGCACACTTCTTTCCCTTTACATATTTAACTCGAGGGCTTGTTCCGACATCAGGTGTTTATTTCTCATGCACACTTCTTTCCCTTTACATATTTTTTATGCACACTTCTTTCCCTTTACATATTTCTTATGCACACTTCTTTCCCTTTACATATTTCTTATGCACACTTCTTTCCCTTTACATATTTCTTATGCACACTTCTTTCCCTTTACATATTTCTTATGCACACTTCTTTCCCTTTACATATTTCTTATGCACACTTCTTTCCCTTTACATATTTCTTATGCACACTTCTTTCCCTTTACATATTTCTTATGCACACTTCTTTCCCTTTACATATTTCTTATGCACACTTCTTTCCCTTTACATATTTAACTCGAGGGCTTGTTCCGACATCAGGTGTTTATTTCTTATGCACACTTCTTTCCCTTTACATATTTAACTCGAGGGCTTGTTCCGACATCAGGTGTTTATTTCTTATGCACACTTCTTTCCCTTTACATATTTCTTATGCACACTTCTTTCCCTTTACATATTTCTTATGCACACTTCTTTCCCTTTACATATTTCTTATGCACACTTCTTTCCCTTTACATATTTCTTATGTACACTTCTTTCCCTTTACATATTTCTTATGCACACTTCTTTCCCTTTACATATTTCTTATGCACACTTCTTTCCCTTTACATGTTTCTTATGCACACTTCTTTCCCTTTACATATTTAACTCGAGGGCTTGTTCCGACATCAGGTGTTTATTTCTTATGCACACTTCTTTCCCTTTACATATTTAACTCGAGGGCTTGTTCCGACATCAGGTGTTTATTTCTTATGCACACTTCTTTCCCTTTACATATTTCTTATGCACACTTCTTTCCCTTTACATATTTCTTATGCACACTTCTTTCCCTTTACATATTTCTTATGCACACTTCTTTCCCTTTACATATTTCTTATGCACACTTCTTTCCCTTTACATATTTCTTATGCACACTTCTTTCCCTTTACATATTTCTTATGCACACTTCTTTCCCTTTACATATTTCTTATGCACACTTCTTTCCCTTTACATATTTAACTCGAGGGCTTGTTCCGACATCAGGTGTTTATTTCTTATGCACACTTCTTTCACTTTACATATTTCTTATGCACACTTCTTTCCCTTTACATATTTAACTCGAGGGCTTGTTCCGACATCAGGTGTTTATTTCTTATGCACACTTCTTTCCCTTTACATATTTCTTATGCACACTTCTTTCCCTTTACATATTTCTTATGCACACTTCTTTCCCTTTACATATTTCTTATGCACACTCCTTTCCCTTTACATATTTCTTATGCACACTTCTTTCCCTTTACATATTTAACTCGAGGGCTTGTTCCGACATCAGGTGTTTATTTCTTATGCACACTTCTTTCCCTTTACATATTTCTTATGCACACTTCTTTCCCTTTACATATTTCTTATGCACACTTCTTTCCCTTTACATATTTCTTATGCACACTTCTTTCCCTTTACATATTTCTTATGCACACTTCTTTCCCTTTACATATTTCTTATGCACACTTCTTTCCCTTTACATATTTCTTATGCACACTTCTTTCCCTTTACATATTTCTTATGCACACTTCTTTCCCTTTACATATTTCTTATGCACACTTCTTTCCCTTTACATATTTCTTATGCACACTTCTTTCCCTTTACATATTTCTTATGCACACTTCTTTCCCTTTACATATTTAACTCGAGGGCTTGTTCCGACATCAGGTGTTTATTTCTTATGCACACTTCTTTCCCTTTACATATTTCTTATGCACACTTCTTTCCCTTTACATATTTAACTCGAGGGCTTGTTCCGACATCAGGTGTTTATTTCTTATGCACACTTCTTTCCCTTTACATATTTCTTATGCACACTTCTTTCCCTTTACATATTTCTTATGCACACTTCTTTCCCTTTACATATTTCTTATGCACACTTCTTTCCCTTTACATATTTCTTATGCACACTTCTTTCCCTTTACATATTTAACTCGAGGGCTTGTTCCGACATCAGGTGTTTATTTCTTATGCACACTTCTTTCCCTTTACATATTTCTTATGCACACTTCTTTCCCTTTACATATTTATTATGCACACTTCTTTCCCTTTACATATTTAACTCGAGGGCTTGTTCCGACATCAGGTGTTTATTTCTTATGCACACTTCTTTCCCTTTACATATTTCTTATGCACACTTCTTTCCCTTTACATATTTCTTATGCACACTTCTTTCCCTTTACATATTTCTTATGCACACTTCTTTCCCTTTACATATTTCTTATGCACACTTCTTTCCCTTTACATATTTCTTATGCACACTTCTTTCCCTTTACATATTTCTTATGCACACTTCTTTCCCTTTACATATTTAACTCGAGGGCTTGTTCCGACATCAGGTGTTTATTTCTTATGCACACTTCTTTCCCTTTACATATTTAACTCGAGGGCTTGTTCCGACATCAGGTGTTTATTTCTTATGCACACTTCTTTCCCTTTACATATTTCTTATGCACACTTCTTTCCCTTTACATATTTCTTATGCACACTTCTTTCCCTTTACATATTTCTTATGCACACTTCTTTCCCTTTACATATTTCTTATGTACACTTCTTTCCCTTTACATATTTCTTATGCACACTTCTTTCCCTTTACATATTTCTTATGCACACTTCTTTCCCTTTACATGTTTCTTATGCACACTTCTTTCCCTTTACATATTTAACTCGAGGGCTTGTTCCGACATCAGGTGTTTATTTCTTATGCACACTTCTTTCCCTTTACATATTTAACTCGAGGGCTTGTTCCGACATCAGGTGTTTATTTCTTATGCACACTTCTTTCCCTTTACATATTTCTTATGCACACTTCTTTCCCTTTACATATTTCTTATGCACACTTCTTTCCCTTTACATATTTCTTATGCACACTTCTTTCCCTTTACATATTTCTTATGCACACTTCTTTCCCTTTACATATTTCTTATGCACACTTCTTTCCCTTTACATATTTCTTATGCACACTTCT
Organism: Crossaster papposus; assembly: GCA_037893245.1. NCBI lineage: Eukaryota > Metazoa > Echinodermata > Asteroidea > Velatida > Solasteridae > Crossaster > Crossaster papposus. Next base: position 53,526 of record JBAIAA010001317.1, read on the forward strand.
TTCCCTTTACATATTTCTTATGCACACTTCTTTCCCTTTACATATTTAACTCGAGGGCTTGTTCCGACATCAGGTGTTTATTTCTTATGCACACTTCTTTCACTTTACATATTTCTTATGCACACTTCTTTCCCTTTACATATTTAACTCGAGGGCTTGTTCCGACATCAGGTGTTTATTTCTTATGCACACTTCTTTCCCTTTACATATTTCTTATGCACACTTCTTTCCCTTTACATATTTCTTATGCACACTTCTTTCCCTTTACATATTTCTTATGCACACTCCTTTCCCTTTACATATTTCTTATGCACACTTCTTTCCCTTTACATATTTAACTCGAGGGCTTGTTCCGACATCAGGTGTTTATTTCTTATGCACACTTCTTTCCCTTTACATATTTCTTATGCACACTTCTTTCCCTTTACATATTTCTTATGCACACTTCTTTCCCTTTACATATTTCTTATGCACACTTCTTTCCCTTTACATATTTCTTATGCACACTTCTTTCCCTTTACATATTTCTTATGCACACTTCTTTCCCTTTACATATTTCTTATGCACACTTCTTTCCCTTTACATATTTCTTATGCACACTTCTTTCCCTTTACATATTTCTTATGCACACTTCTTTCCCTTTACATATTTCTTATGCACACTTCTTTCCCTTTACATATTTCTTATGCACACTTCTTTCCCTTTACATATTTAACTCGAGGGCTTGTTCCGACATCAGGTGTTTATTTCTTATGCACACTTCTTTCCCTTTACATATTTCTTATGCACACTTCTTTCCCTTTACATATTTAACTCGAGGGCTTGTTCCGACATCAGGTGTTTATTTCTTATGCACACTTCTTTCCCTTTACATATTTCTTATGCACACTTCTTTCCCTTTACATATTTCTTATGCACACTTCTTTCCCTTTACATATTTCTTATGCACACTTCTTTCCCTTTACATATTTCTTATGCACACTTCTTTCCCTTTACATATTTAACTCGAGGGCTTGTTCCGACATCAGGTGTTTATTTCTTATGCACACTTCTTTCCCTTTACATATTTCTTATGCACACTTCTTTCCCTTTACATATTTATTATGCACACTTCTTTCCCTTTACATATTTAACTCGAGGGCTTGTTCCGACATCAGGTGTTTATTTCTTATGCACACTTCTTTCCCTTTACATATTTCTTATGCACACTTCTTTCCCTTTACATATTTCTTATGCACACTTCTTTCCCTTTACATATTTCTTATGCACACTTCTTTCCCTTTACATATTTCTTATGCACACTTCTTTCCCTTTACATATTTCTTATGCACACTTCTTTCCCTTTACATATTTATTATGCACACTTCTTTCCCTTTACATATTTCTTATGCACACTTCTTTCCCTTTACATATTTCTTAAGCACACTTCTTTCCCTTTACATATTTCTTATGCACACTTCTTTCCCTTTACATATTTCTTATGCACACTTCTTTCCCTTTACATATTTCTTATGCACACTTCTTTCCCTTTACATATTTCTTATGCACACTTCTTTCCCTTTACATATTTAACTCGAGGGCTTGTTCCGACATCAGGTGTTTATTTCTTATGCACACTTCTTTCCCTTTACATATTTCGTATGCACACTTCTTTCCCTTTACATATTTCTTATGCACACTTCTTTCCCTTTACATATTTCTTATGCACACTTCTTTCCCTTTACATATTTCTTATGCACACTTCTTTCACTTTACATATTTAACTCGAGGGCTTGTTCCGACATCAGGTGTTTATTTCTTATGCACACTTCTTTCCCTTTACATATTTCTTATGCACACTTCTTTCCCTTTACATATTTCTTATGCACACTTCTTTCCCTTTACATATTTCTTATGCACACTTCTTTCCCTTTACATATTTCTTATGCACACTTCTTTCCCTTTACATATTTCTTATGCACACTTCTTTCACTTTACATATTTCTTATGCACACTTCTTTCCCTTTACATATTTAACTCGAGGGCTTGTTCCGACATCAGGTGTTTATTTCTTATGCACACTTCTTTCCCTTTACATATTTCTTATGCACACTTCTTTCCCTTTACATATTTCTTATGCACACTTCTTTCCCTTTACATATTTCTTATGCACACTTCTTTCCCTTTACATATTTCTTATGCACACTTCTTTCCCTTTACATATTTAACTCGAGGGCTTGTTCCGACATCAGGTGTTTATTTCTTATGCACACTTCTTTCCCTTTACATATTTCTTATGCACACTTCTTTCCCTTTACATATTTCTTATGCACACTTCTTTCCCTTTACATATTTCTTATGCACACTTCTTTCCCTTTACATATTTCTTATGCACACTTCTTTCCCTTTACATATTTAACTCGAGGGCTTGTTCCGACATCAGGTGTTTATTTCTTATGCACACTTCTTTCCCTTTACATATTTAACCCGAGGGCTTGTTCCGACATCAGGTGTTTATTTCTTATGCACACTTCTTTCCCTTTACATATTTAACTCGAGGGCTTGTTCCGACATCAGGTGTTTATTTCTTATGCACACTTCTTTCCCTTTACATATTTAACTCGAGGGCTTGTTCCGACATCAGGTGTTTATTTCTTATGCACACTTCTTTCCCTTTACATATTTCTTATGCACACTTCTTTCCCTTTACATATTTCTTATGCACACTTCTTTCCCTTTACATATTTCTTATGCACACTTCTTTCCCTTTACATATTTCTTATGCACACTTCTTTCCCTTTACATATTTCTTATGCACACTTCTTTCCCTTTACATATTTCTTATGCACACTTCTTTCCCTTTACATATTTAACTCGAGGGCTTGTTCCGACATCAGGTGTTTATTTCTTATGCACACTTCTTTCCCTTTACATATTTCTTATGCACACTTCTTTCCCTTTACATATTTCTTATGCACACTTTTTTTCTCTTTACATATTTCTTATGCACACTTCTTTCCCTTTACATATTTCTTATGCACACTTCTTTCCCTTTACATATTTCTTATGCACACTTCTTTCCCTTTACATATTTCTTATGCACACTTCTTTCCCTTTACATATTTAACTCGAGGGCTTGTTCCGACATCAGGTGTTTATTTCTTATGCACACTTCTTTCCCTTTACATATTTCTTATGCACACTTCTTTCCCTTTACATATTTCTTATGCACACTTCTTTCCCTTTACATATTTCTTATGCACACTTCTTTCCCTTTACATATTTAACTCGAGGGCTTGTTCCGACATCAGGTGTTTATTTCTTATGCACACTTCTTTCCCTTTACATATTTCTTATGCACACTTCTTTCCCTTTACATATTTAACTCGAGGGCTTGTTCCGACATCAGGTGTTTATTTCTTATGCACACTTCTTTCCCTTTACATATTTCTTATGCACACTTCTTTCCCTTTACATATTTCTTATGCACACTTCTTTCCCTTTACATATTTAACTCGAGGGCTTGTTCCGACATCAGGTGTTTATTTCTTATGCACACTTCTTTCCCTTTACATATTTTTTATGCACACTTCTTTCCCTTTACATATTTCTTATGCACACTTCTTTCCCTTTACATATTTAACTCGAGGGCTTGTTCCGACATCAGGTGTTTATTTCTTATGCACACTTCTTTCCCTTTACATATTTCTTATGCACACTTCTTTCCCTTTACATATTTCTTATGCACACTTCTTTCCCTTTACATATTTCTTATGCACACTTCTTTCCCTTTACATATTTCTTATGCACACTTCTTTCCCTTTACATATTTCTTATGCACACTTCTTTCCCTTTACATATTTCTTATGCACACTTCTTTCCCTTTACATATTTCTTATGCACACTTCTTTCCCTTTACATATTTCTTATGCACACTTCTTTCCCTTTACATATTTCTTATGCACACTTCTTTCCCTTTACATATTTAACTCGAGGGCTTGTTCCGACATCAGGTGTTTATTTCTTATGCACACTTCTTTCCCTTTACATATTTCTTATGCACACTTCTTTCCCTTTACATATTTCTTATGCACACTTCTTTCCCTTTACATATTTCTTATGCACACTTCTTTCCCTTTACATATTTAACTCGAGGGCTTGTTCCGACATCAGGTGTTTATTTCTTATGCACACTTCTTTCCCTTTACATATTTAACTCGAGGGCTTGTTCCGACATCAGGTGTTTATTTCTTATGCACACTTCTTTCCCTTTACATATTTCTTATGCACACTTCTTTCCCTTTACATATTTCTTATGCACACTTCTTTCCCTTTACATATTTCTTATGCACACTTCTTTCCCTTTACATATTTCTTATGCACACTTCTTTCCCTTTACATATTTCTTATGCACACTTCTTTCCCTTTACATATTTCTTATGCACACTTCTTTCCCTTTACATATTTCTTATGCACACTTCTTTCCCTTTACATATTTCTTATGCACACTTCTTTCCCTTTACATATTTCTTATGCACACTTCTTTCCCTTTACATATTTCTTATGCACACTTCTTTCCCTTTACATATTTCTTATGCACACTTCTTTCCCTTTACATATTTCTTATGCACACTTCTTTCCCTTTACATATTTCTTATGCACACTTCTTTCCCTTTACATATTTAACTCGAGGGCTTGTTCCGACATCAGGTGTTTATTTCTTATGCACACTTCTTTCCCTTTACATATTTAACTCGAGGGCTTGTTCCGACATCAGGTGTTTATTTCTTATGCACACTTCTTTCCCTTTACATATTTCTTATGCACACTTCTTTCCCTTTACATATTTCTTATGCACACTTCTTTCCCTTTACATATTTCTTATGCACACTTCTTTCCCTTTACATATTTCTTATGCACACTTCTTTCCCTTTACATATTTCTTATGCACACTTCTTTCCCTTTACATATTTCTTATGCACACTTCTTTCCCTTTACATATTTCTTATGCACACTTCTTTCCCTTTACATATTTAACTCGAGGGCTTGTTCCGACATCAGGTGTTTATTTCTTATGCACACTTCTTTCCCTTTACATATTTAACTCGAGGGCTTGTTCCGACATCAGGTGTTTATTTCTTATGCACACTTCTTTCCCTTTACATATTTCTTATGCACACTTCTTTCCCTTTACATATTTCTTATGCACACTTCTTTCCCTTTACATATTTCTTATGCACACTTCTTTCCCTTTACATATTTCTTATGCACACTTCTTTCCCTTTACATATTTCTTATGCACACTTCTTTCCCTTTACATATTTCTTATGCACACTTCTTTCGCTTTACATATTTCTTATGCACACTTCTTTCCCTTTACATATTTAACTCGAGGGCTTGTTCCGACATCAGGTGTTTATTTCTTATGCACACTTCTTTCCCTTTACATATTTAACTCGAGGGCTTGTTCCGACATCAGGTGTTTATTTCTTATGCACACTTCTTTCCCTTTACATATTTCTTATGCACACTTCTTTCCCTTTACATATTTCTTATGCACACTTCTTTCCCTTTACATATTTCTTATGCACACTTCTTTCCCTTTACATATTTCTTATGCACACTTCTTTCCCTTTACATATTTCTTATGCACACTTCTTTCCCTTTACATATTTCTTATGCACACTTCTTTCCCTTTACATATTTAACTCGAGGGCTTGTTCCGACATCAGGTGTTTATTTCTTATGCACACTTCTTTCCCTTTACATATTTAACTCGAGGGCTTGTTCCGACATCAGGTGTTTATTTCTTATGCACACTTCTTTCCCTTTACATATTTCTTATGCACACTTCTTTCCCTTTACATATTTCTTATGCACACTTCTTTCCCTTTACATATTTCTTATGCACACTTCTTTCCCTTTACATATTTCTTATGCACACTTCTTTCCCTTTACATATTTAACTCGAGGGCTTGTTCCGACATCAGGTGTTTATTTATTATGCACACTTCATTCCCTTTACATATTTAACTCGAGGGCTTGTTCCGACATCAGGTGTTTATTTCTTATGCACACTTCTTTCCCTTTACATATTTCTTATGCACACTTCTTTCCCTTTACATATTTCTTATGCACACTTCTTTCCCTTTACATATTTCTTATGCACACTTCTTTCCCTTTACATATTTCTTATGCACACTTCTTTCCCTTTACATATTTCTTATGCACACTTCTTTCCCTTTACATATTTCGTATGCACACTTCTTTCCCTTTACATATTTCTTATGCACACTTCTTTCCCTTTACATATTTAACTCGAGGGCTTGTTCCGACATCAGGTGTTTATTTCTTATGCACACTTCTTTCCCTTTACATATTTAACTCTAGGGCTTGTTCCGACATCAGGTGTTTATTTCTTATGCACACTTCTTTCCCTTTACATATTTCTTATGCACACTTCTTTCCCTTTACATATTTCTTATGCACACTTCTTTCCCTTTACATATTTCGTATGCACACTTCTTTCCCTTTACATATTTCTTATGCACACTTCTTTCCCTTTACATATTTCTTATGCACACTTCTTTCCCTTTACATATTTCTTATGCACACTTCTTTCCCTTTACATATTTCTTATGCACACTTCTTTCCCTTTACATATTTAACTCGAGGGCTTGTTCCGACATCAGGTGTTTATTTCTTATGCACACTTCTTTCCCTTTACATATTTAACTCGAGGGCTTGTTCCGACATCAGGTGTTTATTTCTTATGCACACTTCTTTCCCTTTACATATTTCTTATGCACACTTCTTTCCCTTTACATATTTCTTATGCACACTTCTTTCCCTTTACATATTTCTTATGCACACTTCTTTCCCTTTACATATTTCTTATGCACACTTCTTTCCCTTTACATATTTCTTATGCACACGTCTTTCCCTTTACATATTTCTTATGCACACTTCTTTCCCTTTACATATTTAACTCGAGGGCTTGTTCCGACATCAGGTGTTTATTTCTTATGCACACTTCTTTCCCTTTACATATTTAACTCGAGGGCTTGTTCCGACATCAGGTGTTTATTTCTTATGCACACTTCTTTCCCTTTACATATTTCTTATGCACACTTCTTTCCCTTTACATATTTCTTATGCACACTTCTTTCCCTTTACATATTTCTTATGCACACTTCTTTCCCTTTACATATTTCTTATGCACACTTCTTTCCCTTTACATATTTCTTATGCACACTTCTTTCCCTTTACATATTTCTTATGCACACTTCTTTCCCTTTACATATTTCTTATGCACACTTCTTTCCCTTTACATATTTAACTCGAGGGCTTGTTCCGACATTAGGTGTTTATTTCTTATGCACACTTCTTTCCCTTTACATATTTAACTCGAGGGCTTGTTCCGACATCAGGTGTTTATTTCTTATGCACACTTCTTTCCCTTTACATATTTCTTATGCACACTTCTTTCCCTTTACATATTTCTTATGCACACTTCTTTCCCTTTACATATTTCTTATGCACACTTCTTTCCCTTTACATATTTCTTATGCACACTTCTTTCCCTTTACATATTTCTTATGCACACTTCTTTCCCTTTACATATTTCTTATGCACACTTCTTTCCCTTTACATATTTAACTCGAGGGCTTGTTCCGACATCAGGTGTTTATTTCTTATGCACACTTCTTTCCCTTTACATATTTAACTCGAGGGCTTGTTCCGACATCAGGTGTTTATTTCTTATGCACACTTCTTTCCCTTTACATATTTCTTATGCACACTTCTTTCCCTTTACATATTTCTTATGCACACTTCTTTCCCTTTACATATTTCTTATGCACACTTCTTTCCCTTTACATATTTCTTATGTACACTTCTTTCCCTTTACATATTTCTTATGCACACTTCTTTCCCTTTACATATTTCTTATGCACACTTCTTTCCCTTTACATATTTCTTATGCACACTTCTTTCCCTTTACATATTTAACTCGAGGGCTTGTTCCGACATCAGGTGTTTATTTCTTATGCACACTTCTTTCCCTTTACATATTTAACTCGAGGGCTTGTTCCGACATCAGGTGTTTATTTCGTATGCACACTTCTTTCCCTTTACATATTTCTTATGCACACTTCTTTCCCTTTACATATTTCTTATGCACACTTCTTTCCCTTTACATATTTCTTATGCACACTTCTTTCCCTTTACATATTTCTTATGCACACTTCTTTCCCTTTACATATTTCTTATGCACACTTCTTTCCCTTTACATATTTCTTATGCACACTTCTTTCCCTTTACATATTTAACTCGAGGGCTTGTTCCGACATCAGGTGTTTATTTCTTATGCACACTTCTTTCACTTTACATATTTCTTATGCACACTTCTTTCCCTTTACATATTTAACTCGAGGGCTTGTTCCGACATCAGGTGTTTATTTCTTATGCACACTTCTTTCCCTTTACATATTTCTTATGCACACTTCTTTCCCTTTACATATTTCTTATGCACACTTCTTTCCCTTTACATATTTCTTATGCACACTCCTTTCCCTTTACATATTTCTTATGCACACTTCTTTCCCTTTACATATTTAACTCGAGGGCTTGTTCCGACATCAGGTGTTTATTTCTTATGCACACTTCTTTCCCTTTACATATTTCTTATGCACACTTCTTTCCCTTTACATATTTCTTATGCACACTTCTTTCCCTTTACATATTTCTTATGCACACTTCTTTCCCTTTACATATTTCTTATGCACACTTCTTTCCCTTTACATATTTCTTATGCACACTTCTTTCCCTTTACATATTTCTTATGCACACTTCTTTCCCTTTACATATTTCTTATGCACACTTCTTTCCCTTTACATATTTCTTATGCACACTTCTTTCCCTTTACATATTTCTTATGCACACTTCTTTCCCTTTACATATTTCTTATGCACACTTCTTTCCCTTTACATATTTAACTCGAGGGCTTGTTCCGACATCAGGTGTTTATTTCTTATGCACACTTCTTTCCCTTTACATATTTCTTATGCACACTTCTTTCCCTTTACATATTTAACTCGAGGGCTTGTTCCGACATCAGGTGTTTATTTCTTATGCACACTTCTTTCCCTTTACATATTTCTTATGCACACTTCTTTCCCTTTACATATTTCTTATGCACACTTCTTTCCCTTTACATATTTCTTATGCACACTTCTTTCCCTTTACATATTTCTTATGCACACTTCTTTCCCTTTACATATTTAACTCGAGGGCTTGTTCCGACATCAGGTGTTTATTTCTTATGCACACTTCTTTCCCTTTACATATTTCTTATGCACACTTCTTTCCCTTTACATATTTCTTATGCACACTTCTTTCCCTTTACATATTTAACTCGAGGGCTTGTTCCGACATCAGGTGTTTATTTCTTATGCACACTTCTTTCCCTTTACATATTTCTTATGCACACTTCTTTCCCTTTACATATTTCTTATGCACACTTCTTTCCCTTTACATATTTCTTATGCACACTTCTTTCCCTTTACATATTTCTTATGCACACTTCTTTCCCTTTACATATTTCTTATGCACACTTCTTTCCCTTTACATATTTATTATGCACACTTCTTTCCCTTTACATATTTCTTATGCACACTTCTTTCCCTTTACATATTTCTTAAGCACACTTCTTTCCCTTTACATATTTCTTATGCACACTTCTTTCCCTTTACATATTTCTTATGCACACTTCTTTCCCTTTACATATTTCTTATGCACACTTCTTTCCCTTTACATATTTCTTATGCACACTTCTTTCCCTTTACATATTTAACTCGAGGGCTTGTTCCGACATCAGGTGTTTATTTCTTATGCACACTTCTTTCCCTTTACATATTTCGTATGCACACTTCTTTCCCTTTACATATTTCTTATGCACACTTCTTTCCCTTTACATATTTCTTATGCACACTTCTTTCCCTTTACATATTTCTTATGCACACTTCTTTCACTTTACATATTTAACTCGAGGGCTTGTTCCGACATCAGGTGTTTATTTCTTATGCACACTTCTTTCCCTTTACATATTTCTTATGCACACTTCTTTCCCTTTACATATTTCTTATGCACACTTCTTTCCCTTTACATATTTCTTATGCACACTTCTTTCCCTTTACATATTTCTTATGCACACTTCTTTCACTTTACATATTTCTTATGCACACTTCTTTCCCTTTACATATTTAACTCGAGGGCTTGTTCCGACATCAGGTGTTTATTTCTGATGCACACTTCTTTCTCTTTACATATTTCTTATGCACACTTCTTTCCCTTTACATATTTCTTATGCACACTTCTTTCCCTTTACATATTTCTTATGCACACTTCTTTCCCTTTACATATTTCTTATGCACACTTCTTTCCCTTTACATATTTAACTCGAGGGCTTGTTCCGACATCAGGTGTTTATTTCTTATGCACACTTCTTTCCCTTTACATATTTCTTATGCACACTTCTTTCCCTTTACATATTTCTTATGCACACTTCTTTCCCTTTACATATTTCTTATGCACACTTCTTTCCCTTTACATATTTCTTATGCACACTTCTTTCCCTTTACATATTTAACTCGAGGGCTTGTTCCGACATCAGGTGTTTATTTCTTATGCACACTTCTTTCCCTTTACATATTTAACCCGAGGGCTTGTTCCGACATCAGGTGTTTATTTCTTATGCACACTTCTTTCCCTTTACATATTTAACTCGAGGGCTTGTTCCGACATCAGGTGTTTATTTCTTATGCACACTTCTTTCCCTTTACATATTTAACTCGAGGGCTTGTTCCGACATCAGGTGTTTATTTCTTATGCACACTTCTTTCCCTTTACATATTTCTTATGCACACTTCTTTCCCTTTACATATTTCTTATGCACACTTCTTTCCCTTTACATATTTCTTATGCACACTTCTTTCCCTTTACATATTTCTTATGCACACTTCTTTCCCTTTACATATTTCTTATGCACACTTCTTTCCCTTTACATATTTCTTATGCACACTTCTTTCCCTTTACATATTTAACTCGAGGGCTTGTTCCGACATCAGGTGTTTATTTCTTATGCACACTTCTTTCCCTTTACATATTTAACTCGAGGGCTTGTTCCGACAACAGGTGTTTATTTCTTATGCACACTTCTTTCCCTTTACATATTTCTTATGCACACTTCTTTCCCTTTACATATTTCTTATGCACACTTCTTCCCTTTACATATTTCTTATGCACACTTTTTTCCCTTTACATATTTCTTATGCACACTTCTTTCCCTTTACATATTTCTTATGCACACTTCTTTCCCTTTACATATTTCTTATGCACACTTCTTTCCCTTTACATATTTCTTATGCACACTTCTTTCCCTTTACATATTTCTTATGCACACTTCTTTCCCTTTACATATTTCTTATGCACACTTCTTTCCCTTTACATATTTCTTATGCACACTTCTTTCCCTTTACATATTTCTTATGCACACTTCTTTCCCTTTACATATTTCTTATGCACACTTCTTTCCCTTTACATATTTAACTCGAGGGCTTGTTCCGACATCAGGTGTTTATTTCTTATGCACACTTCTTTCCCTTTACATATTTCTTATGCACACTTCTTTCCCTTTACATATTTAACTCGAGGGCTTGTTCCGACATCAGGTGTTTATTTCTTATGCACACTTCTTTCCCTTTACATATTTCTTATGCACACTTCTTTCCCTTTACATATTTCTTATGCACACTTCTTTCCCTTTACATATTTCTTATGCACACTTCTTTCCCTTTACATATTTCTTATGCACACTTCTTTCCCTTTACATATTTCTTATGCACACTTCTTTCCCTTTACATATTTCTTATGCACACTTCTTTCCCTTTACATATTTCTTATGCACACTTCTTTCCCTTTACATATTTAACTCGAGGGCTTGTTCCGACATCAGGTGTTTATTTCTTATGCACACTTCTTTCCCTTTACATATTTCTTATGCACACTTCTTTCCCTTTACATATTTCTTATGCACACTTCTTTCCCTTTACATATTTCTTATGCACACTTCTTTCCCTTTACATATTTCTTATGCACACTTCTTTCCCTTTACATATTTAACTCGAGGGCTTGTTCCGACATCAGGTGTTTATTTCTTATGCACACTTCTTTCCCTTTACATATTTCTTATGCACACTTCTTTCCCTTTACATATTTCTTATGCACACTTCTTTCCCTTTACATATTTCTTATGCACACTTCTTTCCCTTTACATATTTCTCATGCACACTTCTTTCCCTTTACATATTTCTTATGCACACTTCTTTCCCTTTACATATTTCTTATGCACACTTCTTTCCCTTTACATATTTCTTATGCACACTTCTTTCCCTTTACAAATTTCTTATGCACACTTCTTTCCCTTTACATATTTCTTATGCACACTTCTTTCCTTTTACATATTTCTTATGCACACTTCTTTTCCTTTACATATTTCTTATGCACACTTCTTTCCCTTTACATATTTCTTATGCACACTTCTTTCCCTTTACATATTTCTTATGCACACTTCTTTCCCTTTACATATTTCTTATGCACACCTCTTTCCCTTTACATATTTCTTATGCACACTTCTTTCCCTTTACATATTTCTTATGCACACTTCTTTCCCTTTACATATTTCTTATGCACACTTCTTTCCCTTTACATATTTCTTATGCACACTTCTTTCCCTTTACATATTTCTTATGCACACTTCTTTCCCTTTACATATTTATTATGCACACTTCTTTCCCTTTACATATTTATTATGCACACTTCTTTCCCTTTACATATTTAACTCGAGGGCTTGTTCCGACATCAGGTGTTTATTTCTTATGCACACTTCTTTCCCTTTACATATTTAACTCGAGGGATTGTTCCGACATCAGGTGTTTATTTCTTATGCACACTTCTTTCCCTTTACATATTTCTTATGCACACTTCTTTCCCTTTACATATTTCTTATGCACACTTCTTTCCCTTTACACATTTCTTATGAACACTTCTTTCCCTTTACATATTTCTTATGCACACTTCTTTCCCTTTAAATATTTCATATGCACACTTCTTTCCCTTTACATATTTCTTATGCACACTTCTTTCCCTTTACATATTTCTTATGCACACTTCTTTCCCTTTACATATTTCTTATGCACACTTCTTTCCCTTTACATATTTCTTATGCACACTTCTTTCCCTTTACATATTTCTTATGCACACTTCTTTCCCTTTACATATTTCTTATGCACACTTCTTTCCCTTTACATATTTCTTATGCACACTTCTTTCCCTTTACATATTTCTTATGCACACTTCTTTCCCTGTACATATTTAACTCGAGGGCTTGTTCCGACATCAGGTGTTTATTTCTTATGCACACTTCTTTCCCTTTACATATTTCCTATGCACACTTCTTTCCCTTTACATATTTAACTCGAGGGCTTGTTCCGACATCAGGTGTTTATTTCTTATGCACACTTCTTTCCCTTTACATATTTCTTATGCACACTTCTTTCCCTTTACATATTTCTTATGCACACTTCTTTCCCTTTACATATTTCTTATGCACACTTCTTTCCCTTTACATATTTCTTATGCACACTTCTTTCCCTTTACATATTTCTTATGCACACTTCTTTCCCTTTACATATTTCTTATGCACACTTCTTTCCCTTTACATATTTCTTATGCACACTTCTTTCCCTTTACATATTTAACTCGAGGGCTTGTTCCGACATCAGGTGTTTATTTCTTATGCACACTTCTTTCCCTTTACATATTTCTTATGCACACTTCTTTCCCTTTACATATTTCTTATGCACACTTCTTTCCCTTTACATATTTCTTATGCACACTTCTTTCCCTTTACATATTTCTTATGCACACTTCTTTCCCTTTACATATTTAACTCGAGGGCTTGTTCCGACATCAGGTGTTTATTTCTTATGCACACTTCTTTCCCTTTACATATTTCTTATGCACACTTCTTTCCCTTTACATATTTCTTATGCACACTTCTTTCCCTTTACATATTTCTTATGCACACTTCTTTCCCTTTACATATTTCTTATGCACACTTCTTTCCCTTTACATATTTCTCATGCACACTTCTTTCCCTTTACATATTTCTTATGCACACTTCTTTCCCTTTACATATTTCTTATGCACACTTCTTTCCCTTTACATATTTCTTATGCACACTTCTTTCCCTTTACATATTTCTTATGCACACTTCTTTCCCTTTACATATTTCTTATGCACACTTCTTTCCCTTTACATATTTCTTATGCACACTTCTTTCCCTTTACATATTTCTTATGCACACTTCTTTCCCTTTACATATTTCTTATGCACACTTCTTTCCCTTTACATATTTCTTATGCACACTTCTTTCCCTTTACATATTTCGTATGCACACTTCTTTCCCTTTACATATTTCTTATGCACACTTCTTTCCCTTTACATATTTATTATGCACACTTCTTTCCCTTTACATATTTCTTATGCACACTTCTTTCCCTTTACATATTTCTTATGCACACTTCTTTCCCTTTACATATTTCTTATGCACACTTCTTTCCCTTTACATATTTATTATGCACACTTCTTTCCCTTTACATATTTCTTATGCACACTTCTTTCCCTTTACATATTTCTTATGCACACTTCTTTCCCTTTACATATTTAACTCGAGGGCTTGTTCCGACATCAGGTGTTTATTTCTTATGCACACTTCTTTCCTTTTACATATTTAACTCGAGGGCTTGTTCCGACATCAGGTGTTTATTTCTTATGCACACTTCTTTCCCTTTACATATTTAACTCGAGGGCTTGTTCCGACATCAGGTGTTTATTTCTTATGCACACTTCTTTCCCTTTACATATTTAACTCGAGGGCTTGTTCCGACATCAGGTGTTTATTTCTTATGCACACTTCTTTCCCTTTACATATTTCTTATGCACACTTCTTTCCCTTTACATATTTCTTATGCACACTTCTTTCCCTTTACATATTTCTTATGCACACTTATTTCCCTTTACATATTTCGTATGCACACTTCTTTCCCTTTACATATTTCTTATGCACACTTCTTTCCCTTTACATATTTCTTATGCACACTTCTTTCCCTTTACATATTTAACTCGAGGGCTTGTTCCGACATCAGGTGTTTATTTCTTATGCACACTTCTTTCCCTTTACATATTTAACTCGAGGGCTTGTTCCGACATCAGGTGTTTATTTCTTATGCACACTTCTTTCCCTTTACATATTTATTATGCACACTTCTTTCCCTTTACATATTTCTTATGCACACTTCTTTCCCTTTACATATTTCTTATGCACACTTCTTTCCCTTTACATATTTCTTATGCACACTTCTTTCCCTTTACATATTTAACTCGAGGGCTTGTTCCGACATCAGGTGTTTATTTCTTATGCACACTTCTTTCCCTTTACATATTTCTTATGCACACTTCTTTCCCTTTACATATTTCTCATGCACACTTCTTTCCCTTTACATATTTAACTCGAGGGCTTGTTCCGACATCAGGTGTTTATTTCTTATGCACACTTCTTTCCTTTTACATATTTAACTCGAGGGCTTGTTCCGACATCAGGTGTTTATTTCTTATGCACACTTCTTTCCCTTTACATATTTAACTCGAGGGCTTGTTCCGACATCAGGTGTTTATTTCTTATGCACACTTCTTTCCCTTTACATATTTCTTATGCACACTTCTTTCCCTTTACATATTTCTTATGCACACTTCTTTCCCTTTACATATTTAACTCGAGGGCTTGTTCCGACATCAGGTGTTTATTTCTTATGCACACTTCTTTCCCTTTACATATTTCTTATGCACACTTCTTTCCCTTTACATATTTCTTATGCACACTTCTTTCCCTTTACATATTTCTTATGCACACTTCTTTCCCTTTACATATTTCTTATGCACACTTCTTTCCCTTTACATATTTAACTCGAGGGCTTGTTCCGACATCAGGTGTTTATTTCTTATGCACACTTCTTTCCCTTTACATATTTCTTATGCACACTTCTTTCCCTTTACATATTTCTTATGCACACTTCTTTCCCTTTACATATTTCTTATGCACACTTCTTTCCCTTTACATATTTCTCATGCACACTTCTTTCCCTTTACATATTTCTTATGCACACTTCTTTCCCTTTACATATTTCTTATGCACACTTCTTTCCCTTTACATATTTCTTATGCACACTTCTTTCCCTTTACATATTTCTTATGCACACTTCTTTCCCTTTACATATTTCTTATGCACACTTCTTTCCCTTTACATATTTCTTATGCACACTTCTTTCCCTTTACATATTTCTTATGCACACTTCTTTCCCTTTACATATTTCTTATGCACACTTCTTTCCCTTTACATATTTCGTATGCACACTTCTTTCCCTTTACATATTTCTTATGCACACTTCTTTCCCTTTACATATTTATTATGCACACTTCTTTCCCTTTACATATTTCTTATGCACACTTCTTTCCCTTTACATATTTCTTATGCACACTTCTTTCCCTTTACATATTTCTTATGCACACTTCTTTCCCTTTACATATTTATTATGCACACTTCTTTCCCTTTACATATTTCTTATGCACACTTCTTTCCCTTTACATATTTCTTATGCACACTTCTTTCCCTTTACATATTTAACTCGAGGGCTTGTTCCGACATCAGGTGTTTATTTCTTATGCACACTTCTTTCCTTTTACATATTTAACTCGAGGGCTTGTTCCGACATCAGGTGTTTATTTCTTATGCACACTTCTTTCCCTTTACATATTTAACTCGAGGGCTTGTTCCGACATCAGGTGTTTATTTCTTATGCACACTTCTTTCCCTTTACATATTTAACTCGAGGGCTTGTTCCGACATCAGGTGTTTATTTCTTATGCACACTTCTTTCCCTTTACATATTTCTTATGCACACTTCTTTCCCTTTACATATTTCTTATGCACACTTCTTTCCCTTTACATATTTCTTATGCACACTTATTTCCCTTTACATATTTCGTATGCACACTTCTTTCCCTTTACATATTTCTTATGCACACTTCTTTCCCTTTACATATTTCTTATGCACACTTCTTTCCCTTTACATATTTAACTCGAGGGCTTGTTCCGACATCAGGTGTTTATTTCTTATGCACACTTCTTTCCCTTTACATATTTAACTCGAGGGCTTGTTCCGACATCAGGTGTTTATTTCTTATGCACACTTCTTTCCCTTTACATATTTATTATGCACACTTCTTTCCCTTTACATATTTCTTATGCACACTTCTTTCCCTTTACATATTTCTTATGCACACTTCTTTCCCTTTACATATTTCTTATGCACACTTCTTTCCCTTTACATATTTAACTCGAGGGCTTGTTCCGAAATCAGGTGTTTATTTCTTATGCACACTTCTTTCCCTTTACATATTTCTTATGCACACTTCTTTCCCTTTACATATTTCTCATGCACACTTCTTTCCCTTTACATATTTAACTCGAGGGCTTGTTCCGACATCAGGTGTTTATTTCTTATGCACACTTCTTTCCTTTTACATATTTAACTCGAGGGCTTGTTCCGACATCAGGTGTTTATTTCTTATGCACACTTCTTTCCCTTTACATATTTAACTCGAGGGCTTGTTCCGACATCAGGTGTTTATTTCTTATGCACACTTCTTTCCCTTTACATATTTCTTATGCACACTTCTTTCCCTTTACATATTTCTTATGCACACTTCTTTCCCTTTACATATTTAACTCGAGGGCTTGTTCCGACATCAGGTGTTTATTTCTTATGCACACTTCTTTCCCTTTACATATTTCTTATGCACACTTCTTTCCCTTTACATATTTCTTATGCACACTTCTTTCCCTTTACATATTTCTTATGCACACTTCTTTCCCTTTACATATTTCTTATGCACACTTCTTTCCCTTTACATATTTAACTCGAGGGCTTGTTCCGACATCAGGTGTTTATTTCTTATGCACACTTCTTTCCCTTTACATATTTCTTATGCACACTTCTTTCCCTTTACATATTTCTTATGCACACTTCTTTCCCTTTACATATTTCTTATGCACACTTCTTTCCCTTTACATATTTCTCATGCACACTTCTTTCCCTTTACATATTTCTTATGCACACTTCTTTCCCTTTACATATTTCTTATGCACACTTCTTTCCCTTTACATATTTCTTATGCACACTTCTTTCCCTTTACAAATTTCTTATGCACACTTCTTTCCCTTTACATATTTCTTATGCACACTTCTTTCCTTTTACATATTTCTTATGCACACTTCTTTTCCTTTACATATTTCTTATGCACACTTCTTTCCCTTTACATATTTCTTATGCACACTTCTTTCCCTTTACATATTTCTTATGCACACTTCTTTCCCTTTACATATTTCTTATGCACACCTCTTTCCCTTTACATATTTCTTATGCACACTTCTTTCCCTTTACATATTTCTTATGCACACTTCTTTCCCTTTACATATTTCTTATGCACACTTCTTTCCCTTTACATATTTCTTATGCACACTTCTTTCCCTTTACATATTTCTTATGCACACTTCTTTCCCTTTACATATTTATTATGCACACTTCTTTCCCTTTACATATTTATTATGCACACTTCTTTCCCTTTACATATTTAACTCGAGGGCTTGTTCCGACATCAGGTGTTTATTTCTTATGCACACTTCTTTCCCTTTACATATTTCTTATGCACACTTCTTTCCCTTTACATATTTCTTATGCACACTTCTTTCCCTTTACATATTTCTTATGCACACTTCTTTCCCTTTACATATTTCTTATGCACACTTCTTTCCCTTTACATATTTCTTATGCACACTTCTTTCCCTTTACATATTTCTTATGCACACTTCTTTCCCTTTACATATTTAACTCGAGGGCTTGTTCCGACATCAGGTGTTTATTTCTTATGCACACTTCTTTCCCTTTACATATTTAACTCGAGGGATTGTTCCGACATCAGGTGTTTATTTCTTATGCACACTTCTTTCCCTTTACATATTTCTTATGCACACTTCTTTCCCTTTACATATTTCTTATGCACACTTCTTTCCCTTTACACATTTCTTATGAACACTTCTTTCCCTTTACATATTTCTTATGCACACTTCTTTCCCTTTAAATATTTCATATGCACACTTCTTTCCCTTTACATATTTCTTATGCACACTTCTTTCCCTTTACATATTTCTTATGCACACTTCTTTCCCTTTACATATTTCTTATGCACACTTCTTTCCCTTTACATATTTCTTATGCACACTTCTTTCCCTTTACATATTTCTTATGCACACTTCTTTCCCTTTACATATTTCTTATGCACACTTCTTTCCCTTTACATATTTCTTATGCACACTTCTTTCCCTTTACATATTTCTTATGCACACTTCTTTCCCTGTACATATTTAACTCGAGGGCTTGTTCCGACATCAGGTGTTTATTTCTTATGCACACTTCTTTCCCTTTACATATTTCCTATGCACACTTCTTTCCCTTTACATATTTAACTCGAGGGCTTGTTCCGACATCAGGTGTTTATTTCTTATGCACACTTCTTTCCCTTTACATATTTCTTATGCACACTTCTTTCCCTTTACATATTTCTTATGCACACTTCTTTCCCTTTACATATTTCTTATGCACACTTCTTTCCCTTTACATATTTCTTATGCACACTTCTTTCCCTTTACATATTTCTTATGCACACTTCTTTCCCTTTACATATTTCTTATGCACACTTCTTTCCCTTTACATATTTCTTATGCACACTTCTTTCCCTTTACATATTTAACTCGAGGGCTTGTTCCGACATCAGGTGTTTATTTCTTATGCACACTTCTTTCCCTTTACATATTTCTTATGCACACTTCTTTCCCTTTACATATTTCTTATGCACACTTCTTTCCCTTTACATATTTCTTATGCACACTTCTTTCCCTTTACATATTTCTTATGCACACTTCTTTCCCTTTACATATTTAACTCGAGGGCTTGTTCCGACATCAGGTGTTTATTTCTTATGCACACTTCTTTCCCTTTACATATTTCTTATGCACACTTCTTTCCCTTTACATATTTCTTATGCACACTTCTTTCCCTTTACATATTTCTTATGCACACTTCTTTCCCTTTACATATTTCTTATGCACACTTCTTTCCCTTTACATATTTCTCATGCACACTTCTTTCCCTTTACATATTTCTTATGCACACTTCTTTCCCTTTACATATTTCTTATGCACACTTCTTTCCCTTTACATATTTCTTATGCACACTTCTTTCCCTTTACATATTTCTTATGCACACTTCTTTCCCTTTACATATTTCTTATGCACACTTCTTTCCCTTTACATATTTCTTATGCACACTTCTTTCCCTTTACATATTTCTTATGCACACTTCTTTCCCTTTACATATTTCTTATGCACACTTCTTTCCCTTTACATATTTCTTATGCACACTTCTTTCCCTTTACATATTTCGTATGCACACTTCTTTCCCTTTACATATTTCTTATGCACACTTCTTTCCCTTTACATATTTCTTATGCACACTTCTTTCCCTTTACATATTTCTTATGCACACTTCTTTCCCTTTACATATTTCTTATGCACACTTCTTTCCCTTTACATATTTCTTATGCACACTTCTTTCCCTTTACATATTTATTATGCACACTTCTTTCCCTTTACATATTTCTTATGCACACTTCTTTCCCTTTACATATTTCTTATGCACACTTCTTTCCCTTTACATATTTAACTCGAGGGCTTGTTCCGACATCAGGTGTTTATTTCTTATGCACACTTCTTTCCTTTTACATATTTAACTCGAGGGCTTGTTCCGACATCAGGTGTTTATTTCTTATGCACACTTCTTTCCCTTTACATATTTAACTCGAGGGCTTGTTCCGACATCAGGTGTTTATTTCTTATGCACACTTCTTTCCCTTTACATATTTAACTCGAGGGCTTGTTCCGACATCAGGTGTTTATTTCTTATGCACACTTCTTTCCCTTTACATATTTAACTCGAGGGCTTGTTCCGACATCAGGTGTTTATTTCTTATGCACACTTCTTTCCCTTTACATATTTATTATGCACACTTCTTTCCCTTTACATATTTCTTATGCACACTTCTTTCCCTTTACATATTTCTTATGCACACTTCTTTCCCTTTACATATTTCTTATGCACACTTCTTTCCCTTTACATATTTAACTCGAGGGCTTGTTCCGACATCAGGTGTTTATTTCTTATGCACACTTCTTTCCCTTTACATATTTCTTATGCACACTTCTTTCCCTTTACATATTTCTCATGCACACTTCTTTCCCTTTACATATTTAACTCGAGGGCTTGTTCCGACATCAGGTGTTTATTTCTTATGCACACTTCTTTCCTTTTACATATTTAACTCGAGGGCTTGTTCCGACATCAGGTGTTTATTTCTTATGCACACTTCTTTCCCTTTACATATTTAACTCGAGGGCTTGTTCCGACATCAGGTGTTTATTTCTTATGCACACTTCTTTCCCTTTACATATTTAACTCGAGGGCTTGTTCCGACATCAGGTGTTTATTTCTTATGCACACTTCTTTCCCTTTACATATTTCTTATGCACACTTCTTTCCCTTTACATATTTCTTATGCACACTTCTTTCCCTTTACATATTTCTTATGCACACTTCTTTCCCTTTACATATTTCTCATGCACACTTCTTTCCCTTTACATATTTCTTATGCACACTTCTTTCCCTTTACATATTTCTTATGCACACTTCTTTCCCTTTACATATTTCTTATGCACACTTCTTTCCCTTTACATATTTCTTATGCACACTTCTTTCCCTTTACATATTTCTTATGCACACTTCTTTCCCTTTACATATTTCTTATGCACACTTTTTTCCCTTTACATATTTCTTATGCACACTTCTTTCCCTTTACATATTTCTTATGCACACTTCTTTCCCTTTACATATTTCTTATGCACACTTCTTTCCCTTTACATATTTCGTATGCACACTTCTTTCCCTTTACATATTTCTTATGCACACTTCTTTCCCTTTACATATTTCTTATGCACACTTCTTTCCCTTTACATATTTCTTATGCACACTTCTTTCCCTTTACATATTTCTTATGCACACTTCTTTCCCTTTACATATTTCTTATGCACACTTCTTTCCCTTTACATATTTATTATGCACACTTCTTTCCCTTTACATATTTCTTATGCACACTTCTTTCCCTTTACATATTTCTTATGCACACTTCTTTCCCTTTACATATTTAACTCGAGGGCTTGTTCCGACATCAGGTGTTTATTTCTTATGCACACTTCTTTCCTTTTACATATTTAACTCGAGGGCTTGTTCCGACATCAGGTGTTTATTTCTTATGCACACTTCTTTCCCTTTACATATTTAACTCGAGGGCTTGTTCCGACATCAGGTGTTTATTTCTTATGCACACTTCTTTCCCTTTACATATTTAACTCGAGGGCTTGTTCCGACATCAGGTGTTTATTTCTTATGCACACTTCTTTCCCTTTACATATTTCTTATGCACACTTCTTTCCCTTTACATATTTCTTATGCACACTTCTTTCCCTTTACATATTTCTTATGCACACTTATTTCCCTTTACATATTTCGTATGCACACTTCTTTCCCTTTACATATTTCTTATGCACACTTCTTTCCCTTTACATATTTCTTATGCACACTTCTTTCCCTTTACATATTTCTTATGCACACTTCTTTCCCTTTACATATTTAACTCGAGGGCTTGTTCCGACATCAGGTGTTTATTTCTTATGCACACTTCTTTCCCTTTACATATTTAACTCGAGGGCTTGTTCCGACATCAGGTGTTTATTTCTTATGCACACTTCTTTCCCTTTACATATTTATTATGCACACTTCTTTCCCTTTACATATTTCTTATGCACACTTCTTTCCCTTTACATATTTCTTATGCACACTTCTTTCCCTTTACATATTTCTTATGCACACTTCTTTCCCTTTACATATTTAACTCGAGGGCTTGTTCCGACATCAGGTGTTTATTTCTTATGCACACTTCTTTCCCTTTACATATTTCTTATGCACACTTCTTTCCCTTTACATATTTCTCATGCACACTTCTTTCCCTTTACATATTTAACTCGAGGGCTTGTTCCGACATCAGGTGTTTATTTCTTATGCACACTTCTTTCCTTTTACATATTTAACTCGAGGGCTTGTTCCGACATCAGGTGTTTATTTCTTATGCACACTTCTTTCCCTTTACATATTTAACTCGAGGGCTTGTTCCGACATCAGGTGTTTATTTCTTATGCACACTTCTTTCCCTTTACATATTTAACTCGAGGGCTTGTTCCGACATCAGGTGTTTATTTCTTATGCACACTTCTTTCCCTTTACATATTTCTTATGCACACTTCTTTCCCTTTACATATTTCTTATGCACACTTCTTTCCCTTTACATATTTCTTATGCACACTTATTTCCCTTTACATATTTCGTATGCACACTTCTTTCCCTTTACATATTTCTTATGCACACTTCTTTCCCTTTACATATTTCTTATGCACACTTCTTTCCCTTTACATATTTAACTCGAGGGCTTGTTCCGACATCAGGTGTTTATTTCTTATGCACACTTCTTTCCCTTTACATATTTAACTCGAGGGCTTGTTCCGACATCAGGTGTTTATTTCTTATGCACACTTCTTTCCCTTTACATATTTATTATGCACACTTCTTTCCCTTTACATATTTCTTATGCACACTTCTTTCCCTTTACATATTTCTTATGCACACTTCTTTCCCTTTACATATTTCTTATGCACACTTCTTTCCCTTTACATATTTAACTCGAGGGCTTGTTCCGACATCAGGTGTTTATTTCTTATGCACACTTCTTTCCCTTTACATATTTCTTATGCACACTTCTTTCCCTTTACATATTTCTCATGCACACTTCTTTCCCTTTACATATTTCTTATGCACACTTCTTTCCCTTTACATATTTCTTATGCACACTTCTTTCCCTTTACATATTTAACTCGAGGGCTTGTTCCGACATCAGGTGTTTATTTCTTATGCACACTTCTTTCCCTTTACATATTTCTTATGCACACTTCTTTCCCTTTACATATTTCTTATGCACACTTCTTTCCCTTTACATATTTCTTATGCACACTTCTTTCCCTTTACATATTTCTTATGCACACTTCTTTCCCTTTACATATTTCTTATGCACACTTCTTTCACTTTACATATTTCTTATGCACACTTCTTTCCCTTTACATATTTAACTCGAGGGATTGTTCCGACATCAGGTGTTTATTTCTTATGCACACTTCTTTCCCTTTACATATTTCTTATGCACACTTCTTTCCCTTTACATATTTCTTATGCACACTTCTTTCCCTTTACACATTTCTTATGAACACTTCTTTCCCTTTACATATTTCTTATGCACACTTCTTTCCCTTTACATATTTCATATGCACACTTCTTTCCCTTTACATATTTCTTATGCACACTTCTTTCCCTTTACATATTTCTTATGCACACTTCTTTCCCTTTACATATTTCTTATGCACACTTCTTTCCCTTTACATATTTCTTATGCACACTTCTTTCCCTTTACATATTTCTTATGCACACTTCTTTCCCTTTACATATTTCTTATGCACACTTCTTTCCCTTTACATATTTCTTATGCACACTTCTTTCCCTTTACATATTTCTTATGCACACTTCTTTCCCTGTACATATTTAACTCGAGGGCTTGTTCCGACATCAGGTGTTTATTTCTTATGCACACTTCTTTCCCTTTACATATTTCCTATGCACACTTCTTTCCCTTTACATATTTAACTCGAGGGCTTGTTCCGACATCAGGTGTTTATTTCTTATGCACACTTCTTTCCCTTTACATATTTCTTATGCACACTTCTTTCCCTTTACATATTTCTTATGCACACTTCTTTCCCTTTACATATTTCTTATGCACACTTCTTTCCCTTTACATATTTCTTATGCACACTTCTTTCCCTTTACATATTTCTTATGCACACTTCTTTCCCTTTACATATTTCTTATGCACACTTCTTTCCCTTTACATATTTAACTCGAGGGCTTGTTCCGACATCAGGTGTTTATTTCTTATGCACACTTCTTTCCCTTTACATATTTCTTATGCACACTTCTTTCCCTTTACATATTTCTTATGCACACTTCTTTCCCTTTACATATTTCTTATGCACACTTCTTTCCCTTTACATATTTCTTATGCACACTTCTTTCCCTTTACATATTTAACTCGAGGGCTTGTTCCGACATAAGGTGTTTATTTCTTATGCACACTTCTTTCCCTTTACATATTTCTTATGCACACTTCTTTCCCTTTACATATTTCTTATGCACACTTCTTTCCCTTTACATATTTCTTATGCACACTTCTTTCCCTTTACATATTTCTTATGCACACTTCTTTCCCTTTACATATTTCTCATGCACACTTCTTTCCCTTTACATATTTCTTATGCACACTTCTTTCCCTTTACATATTTCTTATGCACACTTCTTTCCCTTTACATATTTCTTATGCACACTTCTTTCCCTTTACATATTTCTTATGCACACTTCTTTCCCTTTACATATTTCTTATGCACACTTCTTTCCCTTTACATATTTCTTATGCACACTTCTTTCCCTTTACATATTTCTTATGCACACTTCTTTCCCTTTACATATTTAACTCGAGGGCTTGTTCCGACATCAGGTGTTTATTTCTTATGCACACTTCTTTCCCTTTACATATTTCTTATGCACACTTCTTTCCCTTTACATATTTCTCATGCACACTTCTTTCCCTTTACATATTTAACTCGAGGGCTTGTTCCGACATCAGGTGTTTATTTCTTATGCACACTTCTTTCCTTTTACATATTTAACTCGAGGGCTTGTTCCGACATCAGGTGTTTATTTCTTATGCACACTTCTTTCCCTTTACATATTTAACTCGAGGGCTTGTTCCGACATCAGGTGTTTATTTCTTATGCACACTTCTTTCCCTTTACATATTTAACTCGAGGGCTTGTTCCGACATCAGGTGTTTATTTCTTATGCACACTTCTTTCCCTTTACATATTTCTTATGCACACTTCTTTCCCTTTACATATTTCTTATGCACACTTCTTTCCCTTTACATATTTCTTATGCACACTTCTTTCCCTTTACATATTTCTCATGCACACTTCTTTCCCTTTACATATTTCTTATGCACACTTCTTTCCCTTTACATATTTCTTATGCACACTTCTTTCCCTTTACATATTTCTTATGCACACTTCTTTCCCTTTACATATTTCTTATGCACACTTCTTTCCCTTTACATATTTCTTATGCACACTTCTTTCCCTTTACATATTTCTTATGCACACTTTTTTCCCTTTACATATTTCTTATGCACACTTCTTTCCCTTTACATATTTCTTATGCACACTTCTTTCCCTTTACATATTTCTTATGCACACTTCTTTCCCTTTACATATTTCGTATGCACACTTCTTTCCCTTTACATATTTCTTATGCACACTTCTTTCCCTTTACATATTTCTTATGCACACTTCTTTCCCTTTACATATTTCTTATGCACACTTCTTTCCCTTTACATATTTCTTATGCACACTTCTTTCCCTTTACATATTTCTTATGCACACTTCTTTCCCTTTACATATTTATTATGCACACTTCTTTCCCTTTACATATTTCTTATGCACACTTCTTTCCCTTTACATATTTCTTATGCACACTTCTTTCCCTTTACATATTTAACTCGAGGGCTTGTTCCGACATCAGGTGTTTATTTCTTATGCACACTTCTTTCCTTTTACATATTTAACTCGAGGGCTTGTTCCGACATCAGGTGTTTATTTCTTATGCACACTTCTTTCCCTTTACATATTTAACTCGAGGGCTTGTTCCGACATCAGGTGTTTATTTCTTATGCACACTTCTTTCCCTTTACATATTTAACTCGAGGGCTTGTTCCGACATCAGGTGTTTATTTCTTATGCACACTTCTTTCCCTTTACATATTTCTTATGCACACTTCTTTCCCTTTACATATTTCTTATGCACACTTCTTTCCCTTTACATATTTCTTATGCACACTTATTTCCCTTTACATATTTCGTATGCACACTTCTTTCCCTTTACATATTTCTTATGCACACTTCTTTCCCTTTACATATTTCTTATGCACACTTCTTTCCCTTTACATATTTCTTATGCACACTTCTTTCCCTTTACATATTTAACTCGAGGGCTTGTTCCGACATCAGGTGTTTATTTCTTATGCACACTTCTTTCCCTTTACATATTTAACTCGAGGGCTTGTTCCGACATCAGGTGTTTATTTCTTATGCACACTTCTTTCCCTTTACATATTTATTATGCACACTTCTTTCCCTTTACATATTTCTTATGCACACTTCTTTCCCTTTACATATTTCTTATGCACACTTCTTTCCCTTTACATATTTCTTATGCACACTTCTTTCCCTTTACATATTTAACTCGAGGGCTTGTTCCGACATCAGGTGTTTATTTCTTATGCACACTTCTTTCCCTTTACATATTTCTTATGCACACTTCTTTCCCTTTACATATTTCTCATGCACACTTCTTTCCCTTTACATATTTAACTCGAGGGCTTGTTCCGACATCAGGTGTTTATTTCTTATGCACACTTCTTTCCTTTTACATATTTAACTCGAGGGCTTGTTCCGACATCAGGTGTTTATTTCTTATGCACACTTCTTTCCCTTTACATATTTAACTCGAGGGCTTGTTCCGACATCAGGTGTTTATTTCTTATGCACACTTCTTTCCCTTTACATATTTAACTCGAGGGCTTGTTCCGACATCAGGTGTTTATTTCTTATGCACACTTCTTTCCCTTTACATATTTCTTATGCACACTTCTTTCCCTTTACATATTTCTTATGCACACTTCTTTCCCTTTACATATTTCTTATGCACACTTATTTCCCTTTACATATTTCGTATGCACACTTCTTTCCCTTTACATATTTCTTATGCACACTTCTTTCCCTTTACATATTTCTTATGCACACTTCTTTCCCTTTACATATTTAACTCGAGGGCTTGTTCCGACATCAGGTGTTTATTTCTTATGCACACTTCTTTCCCTTTACATATTTAACTCGAGGGCTTGTTCCGACATCAGGTGTTTATTTCTTATGCACACTTCTTTCCCTTTACATATTTATTATGCACACTTCTTTCCCTTTACATATTTCTTATGCACACTTCTTTCCCTTTACATATTTCTTATGCACACTTCTTTCCCTTTACATATTTCTTATGCACACTTCTTTCCCTTTACATATTTAACTCGAGGGCTTGTTCCGACATCAGGTGTTTATTTCTTATGCACACTTCTTTCCCTTTACATATTTCTTATGCACACTTCTTTCCCTTTACATATTTCTCATGCACACTTCTTTCCCTTTACATATTTCTTATGCACACTTCTTTCCCTTTACATATTTCTTATGCACACTTCTTTCCCTTTACATATTTAACTCGAGGGCTTGTTCCGACATCAGGTGTTTATTTCTTATGCACACTTCTTTCCCTTTACATATTTCTTATGCACACTTCTTTCCCTTTACATATTTCTTATGCACACTTCTTTCCCTTTACATATTTCTTATGCACACTTCTTTCCCTTTACATATTTCTTATGCACACTTCTTTCCCTTTACATATTTCTTATGCACACTTCTTTCACTTTACATATTTCTTATGCACACTTCTTTCCCTTTACATATTTAACTCGAGGGATTGTTCCGACATCAGGTGTTTATTTCTTATGCACACTTCTTTCCCTTTACATATTTCTTATGCACACTTCTTTCCCTTTACATATTTCTTATGCACACTTCTTTCCCTTTACACATTTCTTATGAACACTTCTTTCCCTTTACATATTTCTTATGCACACTTCTTTCCCTTTACATATTTCATATGCACACTTCTTTCCCTTTACATATTTCTTATGCACACTTCTTTCCCTTTACATATTTCTTATGCACACTTCTTTCCCTTTACATATTTCTTATGCACACTTCTTTCCCTTTACATATTTCTTAT
Organism: Crossaster papposus; assembly: GCA_037893245.1. Lineage (NCBI taxonomy): Eukaryota > Metazoa > Echinodermata > Asteroidea > Velatida > Solasteridae > Crossaster > Crossaster papposus. The sequence goes on from JBAIAA010001317.1 coordinate 82,904, forward strand.
GCACACTTCTTTCCCTTTACATATTTCTTATGCACACTTCTTTCCCTTTACATATTTCTTATGCACACTTCTTTCCCTTTACATATTTCTTATGCACACTTCTTTCCCTTTACATATTTCTTATGCACACTTCTTTCCCTGTACATATTTAACTCGAGGGCTTGTTCCGACATCAGGTGTTTATTTCTTATGCACACTTCTTTCCCTTTACATATTTCCTATGCACACTTCTTTCCCTTTACATATTTAACTCGAGGGCTTGTTCCGACATCAGGTGTTTATTTCTTATGCACACTTCTTTCCCTTTACATATTTCTTATGCACACTTCTTTCCCTTTACATATTTCTTATGCACACTTCTTTCCCTTTACATATTTCTTATGCACACTTCTTTCCCTTTACATATTTCTTATGCACACTTCTTTCCCTTTACATATTTCTTATGCACACTTCTTTCCCTTTACATATTTCTTATGCACACTTCTTTCCCTTTACATATTTAACTCGAGGGCTTGTTCCGACATCAGGTGTTTATTTCTTATGCACACTTCTTTCCCTTTACATATTTCTTATGCACACTTCTTTCCCTTTACATATTTCTTATGCACACTTCTTTCCCTTTACATATTTCTTATGCACACTTCTTTCCCTTTACATATTTCTTATGCACACTTCTTTCCCTTTACATATTTAACTCGAGGGCTTGTTCCGACATAAGGTGTTTATTTCTTATGCACACTTCTTTCCCTTTACATATTTCTTATGCACACTTCTTTCCCTTTACATATTTCTTATGCACACTTCTTTCCCTTTACATATTTCTTATGCACACTTCTTTCCCTTTACATATTTCTTATGCACACTTCTTTCCCTTTACATATTTCTCATGCACACTTCTTTCCCTTTACATATTTCTTATGCACACTTCTTTCCCTTTACATATTTCTTATGCACACTTCTTTCCCTTTACATATTTCTTATGCACACTTCTTTCCCTTTACATATTTCTTATGCACACTTCTTTCCCTTTACATATTTCTTATGCACACTTCTTTCCCTTTACATATTTCTTATGCACACTTCTTTCCCTTTACATATTTCTTATGCACACTTCTTTCCCTTTACATATTTCTTATGCACACTTCTTTCCCTTTACATATTTCTTATGCACACTTCTTTCCCTTTACATATTTCGTATGCACACTTCTTTCCCTTTACATATTTCTTATGCACACTTCTTTCCCTTTACATATTTCTTATGCACACTTCTTTCCCTTTACATATTTATTATGCACACTTCTTTCCCTTTACATATTTCTTATGCACACTTCTTTCCCTTTACATATTTCTTATGCACACTTCTTTCCCTTTACATATTTATTATGCACACTTCTTTCCCTTTACATATTTCTTATGCACACTTCTTTCCCTTTACATATTTCTTATGCACACTTCTTTCCCTTTACATATTTAACTCGAGGGCTTGTTCCGACATCAGGTGTTTATTTCTTATGCACACTTCTTTCCTTTTACATATTTAACTCGAGGGCTTGTTCCGACATCAGGTGTTTATTTCTTATGCACACTTCTTTCCCTTTACATATTTAACTCGAGGGCTTGTTCCGACATCAGGTGTTTATTTCTTATGCACACTTCTTTCCCTTTACATATTTAACTCGAGGGCTTGTTCCGACATCAGGTGTTTATTTCTTATGCACACTTCTTTCCCTTTACATATTTCTTATGCACACTTCTTTCCCTTTACATATTTCTTATGCACACTTCTTTCCCTTTACATATTTCTTATGCACACTTATTTCCCTTTACATATTTCGTATGCACACTTCTTTCCCTTTAGATATTTCTTATGCACACTTCTTTCCCTTTACATATTTCTTATGCACACTTCTTTCCCTTTACATATTTAACTCGAGGGCTTGTTCCGACATCAGGTGTTTATTTCTTATGCACACTTCTTTCCCTTTACATATTTAACTCGAGGGCTTGTTCCGACATCAGGTGTTTATTTCTTATGCACACTTCTTTCCCTTTACATATTTATTATGCACACTTCTTTCCCTTTACATATTTCTTATGCACACTTCTTTCCCTTTACATATTTCTTATGCACACTTCTTTCCCTTTACATATTTCTTATGCACACTTCTTTCCCTTTACATATTTAACTCGAGGGCTTGTTCCGACATCAGGTGTTTATTTCTTATGCACACTTCTTTCCCTTTACATATTTCTTATGCACACTTCTTTCCCTTTACATATTTCTCATGCACACTTCTTTCCCTTTACATATTTAACTCGAGGGCTTGTTCCGACATCAGGTGTTTATTTCTTATGCACACTTCTTTCCTTTTACATATTTAACTCGAGGGCTTGTTCCGACATCAGGTGTTTATTTCTTATGCACACTTCTTTCCCTTTACATATTTAACTCGAGGGCTTGTTCCGACATCAGGTGTTTATTTCTTATGCACACTTCTTTCCCTTTACATATTTAACTCGAGGGCTTGTTCCGACATCAGGTGTTTATTTCTTATGCACACTTCTTTCCCTTTACATATTTCTTATGCACACTTCTTTCCCTTTACATATTTCTTATGCACACTTCTTTCCCTTTACATATTTCTTATGCACACTTATTTCCCTTTACATATTTCGTATGCACACTTCTTTCCCTTTACATATTTCTTATGCACACTTCTTTCCCTTTACATATTTCTTATGCACACTTCTTTCCCTTTACATATTTAACTCGAGGGCTTGTTCCGACATCAGGTGTTTATTTCTTATGCACACTTCTTTCCCTTTACATATTTAACTCGAGGGCTTGTTCCGACATCAGGTGTTTATTTCTTATGCACACTTCTTTCCCTTTACATATTTATTATGCACACTTCTTTCCCTTTACATATTTCTTATGCACACTTCTTTCCCTTTACATATTTCTTATGCACACTTCTTTCCCTTTACATATTTCTTATGCACACTTCTTTCCCTTTACATATTTAACTCGAGGGCTTGTTCCGACATCAGGTGTTTATTTCTTATGCACACTTCTTTCCCTTTACATATTTCTTATGCACACTTCTTTCCCTTTACATATTTCTCATGCACACTTCTTTCCCTTTACATATTTCTTATGCACACTTCTTTCCCTTTACATATTTCTTATGCACACTTCTTTCCCTTTACATATTTAACTCGAGGGCTTGTTCCGACATCAGGTGTTTATTTCTTATGCACACTTCTTTCCCTTTACATATTTCTTATGCACACTTCTTTCCCTTTACATATTTCTTATGCACACTTCTTTCCCTTTACATATTTCTTATGCACACTTCTTTCCCTTTACATATTTCTTATGCACACTTCTTTCCCTTTACATATTTCTTATGCACACTTCTTTCACTTTACATATTTCTTATGCACACTTCTTTCCCTTTACATATTTAACTCGAGGGCTTGTTCCGACATCAGGTGTTTATTTCTTATGCACACTTCTTTCCCTTTACATATTTCTTATGCACACTTCTTTCCCTTTACATATTTCTTGTGCACACTTTTTTCCCTTTACATATTTCTTATGCACACTTCTTTCCCTTTACATATTTCTTATGCACACTTCTTTCCCTTTACATATTTAACTCGAGGGCTTGTTCCGACATCAGGTGTTTATTTCTTATGCACACTTCTTTCCCTTTACATATTTCTTATGCACACTTCTTTCCCTTTACATATTTCTTATGCACACTTCTTTCCCTTTACATATTTCTTATGCACACTTCTTTCCCTTTACATATTTCTTATGCACACTTCTTTCCCTTTACATATTTAACTCGAGGGCTTGTTCCGACATCAGGTGTTTATTTCTTATGCACACTTCTTTCCCTTTACATATTTAACTCGAGGGCTTGTTCCGACATCAGGTGTTTATTTCTTATGCACACTTCTTTCCCTTTACATATTTAACTCGAGGGCTTGTTCCGACATCAGGTGTTTATTTCTTATGCACACTTCTTTCCCTTTACATATTTAACTGGAGGGCTTGTTCCGACATCAGGTGTTTATTTCTTATGCACACTTCTTTCCCTTTACATATTTAACTCGAGGGCTTGTTCCGACATCAGGTGTTTATTTCTTATGCACACTTCTTTCCCTTTACATATTTCTTATGCACACTTCTTTCCCTTTACATATTTCTTATGCACACTTCTTTCCCTTTACATATTTCTTATGCACACTTATTTCCCTTTACATATTTCGTATGCACACTTCTTTCCCTTTACATATTTCTTATGCACACTTCTTTCCCTTTACATATTTCTTATGCACACTTCTTTCCCTTTACATATTTAACTCGAGGGCTTGTTCCGACATCAGGTGTTTATTTCTTATGCACACTTCTTTCCCTTTACATATTTAACTCGAGGGCTTGTTCCGACATCAGGTGTTTATTTCTTATGCACACTTCTTTCCCTTTACATATTTATTATGCACACTTCTTTCCCTTTACATATTTCTTATGCACACTTCTTTCCCTTTACATATTTCTTATGCACACTTCTTTCCCTTTACATATTTCTTATGCACACTTCTTTCCCTTTACATATTTAACTCGAGGGCTTGTTCCGACATCAGGTGTTTATTTCTTATGCACACTTCTTTCCTTTTACATATTTAACTCGAGGGCTTGTTCCGACATCAGGTGTTTATTTCTTATGCACACTTCTTTCCCTTTACATATTTAACTCGAGGGCTTGTTCCGACATCAGGTGTTTATTTCTTATGCACACTTCTTTCCCTTTACATATTTAACTCGAGGGCTTGTTCCGACATCAGGTGTTTATTTCTTATGCACACTTCTTTCCCTTTACATATTTCTTATGCACACTTCTTTCCCTTTACATATTTCTTATGCACACTTCTTTCCCTTTACATATTTCTTATGCACACTTATTTCCCTTTACATATTTAACTCGAGGGCTTGTTCCGACATCAGGTGTTTATTTCTTATGCACACTTCTTTCCCTTTACATATTTAACTCGAGGGCTTGTTCCGACATCAGGTGTTTATTTCTTATGCACACTTCTTTCCCTTTACATATTTATTATGCACACTTCTTTCCCTTTACATATTTCTTATGCACACTTCTTTCCCTTTACATATTTCTTATGCACACTTCTTTCCCTTTACATATTTCTTATGCACACTTCTTTCCCTTTACATATTTAACTCGAGGGCTTGTTCCGACATCAGGTGTTTATTTCTTATGCACACTTCTTTCCCTTTACATATTTCTCATGCACACTTCTTTCCCTTTACATATTTCTTATGCACACTTCTTTCCCTTTACATATTTCTTATGCACACTTCTTTCCCTTTACATATTTAACTCGAGGGCTTGTTCCGACATCAGGTGTTTATTTCTTATGCACACTTCTTTCCCTTTACATATTTCTTATGCACACTTCTTTCCCTTTACATATTTCTTATGCACACTTCTTTCCCTTTACATATTTCTTATGCACACTTCTTTCCCTTTACATATTTCTTATGCACACTTCTTTCCCTTTACATATTTCTTATGCACACTTCTTTCACTTTACATATTTCTTATGCACACTTCTTTCCCTTTACATATTTAACTCGAGGGCTTGTTCCGACATCAGGTGTTTATTTCTTATGCACACTTCTTTCCCTTTACATATTTCTTATGCACACTTCTTTCCCTTTACATATTTCTTGTGCACACTTCTTTCCCTTTACATATTTCTTATGCACACTTCTTTCCCTTTACATATTTCTTATGCACACTTCTTTCCTTTTACATATTTAACTCGAGGGCTTGTTCCGACATCAGGTGTTTATTTCTTATGCACACTTCTTTCCCTTTACATATTTCTTATGCACACTTCTTTCCCTTTACATATTTCTTATGCACACTTCTTTCCCTTTACATATTTCTTATGCACACTTCTTTCCCTTTACATATTTCTTATGCACACTTCTTTCCCTTTACATATTTAACTCGAGGGCTTGTTCCGACATCAGGTGTTTATTTCTTATGCACACTTCTTTCCCTTTACATATTTAACTCGAGGGCTTGTTCCGACATCAGGTGTTTATTTCTTATGCACACTTCTTTCCCTTTACATATTTAACTCGAGGGCTTGTTCCGACATCAGGTGTTTATTTCTTATGCACACTTCTTTCCCTTTACATATTTAACTCGAGGGCTTGTTCCGACATCAGGTGTTTATTTCTTATGCACACTTCTTTCCCTTTACATATTTCTTATGCACACTTCTTTCCCTTTACATATTTCTTATGCACACTTCTTTCCCTTTACATATTTCTTATGCACACTTCTTTCCCTTTACATATTTCTTATGCACACTTCTTTCCCTTTACATATTTCTTATGCACACTTCTTTCCCTTTACATATTTCTTATGCACACTTCTTTCCCTTTACATATTTCTTATGCACACTTCTTTCCCTTTACATATTTCTTATGCACACTTCTTTCCCTTTACATATTTCTTATGCACACTTCTTTCCCTTTACATATTTCTTATGCACACTTCTTTCCCTTTACATATTTCTTATGCACACTTCTTTCCCTTTACATATTTCTTATGCACACTTCTTTCCCTTTACATATTTCTTATGCACACTTCTTTCCCTTTACATATTTAACTCGAGGGCTTGTTCCGACATCAGGTGTTTATTTTTTATGCACACTTCTTTCCCTTTACATATTTCTTATGCACACTTCTTTCCCTTTACATATTTAACTCGAGGGCTTGTTCCGACATCAGGTGTTTATTTCTTATGCACACTTCTTTCCATTTACATATTTAAATCGAGGGCTTGTTCCGACATCAGGTGTTTATTTCTTATGCACACTTCTTTCCCTTTACATATTTAACTCGAGGGCTTGTTCCGACATCAGGTGTTTATTTCTTATGCACACTTCTTTCCCTTTACATATTTAACTCGAGGGCTTGTTCCGACATCAGGTGTTTATTTCTTATGCACACTTCTTTCCCTTTACATATTTCTTATGCACACTTCTTTCCCTTTACATATTTCTTATGCACACTTCTTTCCCTTTACATATTTCTTATGCACACTTCTTTCCCTTTACATATTTCGTATGCACACTTCTTTCCCTTTACATATTTCTTATGCACACTTCTTTCCCTTTACATATTTCTTATGCACACTTCTTTCCCTTTACATATTTAACTCGAGGGCTTGTTCCGACATCAGGTGTTTATTTCTTATGCACACTTCTTTCCCTTTACATATTTAACTCGAGGGCTTGTTCCGACATCAGGTGTTTATTTCTTATGCACACTTCTTTTCCTTTACATATTTCTTATGCACACTTCTTTCCCTTTACATATTTCTTATGCACACTTCTTTCCCTTTACATATTTCTTATGCACACTTCTTTCACTTTACATATTTCTTATGCACACTTCTTTCCCTTTACATATTTAACTCGAGGGCTTGTTCCGACATCAGGTGTTTATTTCTTATGCACACTTCTTTCCCTTTACATATTTCTTATGCACACTTCTTTCCCTTTACATATTTCTTATGCACACTTCTTTCCCTTTACATATTTCTTATGCACACTTCTTTCCCTTTACATATTTAACTCGAGGGCTTGTTCCGACATCAGGTGTTTATTTCTTATGCACACTTCTTTCCCTTTACATATTTCTTATGCACACTTCTTTCCCTTTACATATTTCTTATGCACACTTCTTTCCCTTTACATATTTCTTATGCACACTTCTTTCCCTTTACATATTTAACTCGAGGGCTTGTTCCGACATCAGGTGTTTATTTCTTATGCACACTTCTTTCCCTTTACATATTTAACTCGAGGGCTTGTTCCGACATCAGGTGTTTATTTCTTATGCACACTTCTTTCCCTATACATATTTAACTCGAGGGCTTGTTCCGACATCAGGTGTTTATTTCTTATGCACACTTCTTTCCCTTTACATATTTAACTCGAGGGCTTGTTCCGACATCAGGTGTTTATTTCTTATGCACACTTCTTTCCCTTTACATATTTCTTATGCACACTTCTTTCCCTTTACATATTTCTTATGCACACTTCTTTCCCTTTACATATTTCTTATGCACACTTCTTTCCCTTTACATATTTCTTATGCACACTTCTTTCCCTTTACATATTTATTATGCACACTTCTTTCCCTTTACATATTTAACTCGAGGGCTTGTTCCGACATCAGGTGTTTATTTCTTATGCACACTTCTTTCCCTTTACATATTTAACTGGAGGGCTTGTTCCGACATCAGGTGTTTATTTCTTATGCACACTTCTTTCCCTTTACATATTTCTTATGCACACTTCTTTCCATTTACATATTTCTTATGCACACTTCTTTCCCTTTACATATTTCTTATGCACACTTCTTTCCCTTTACATATTTCTTATGCACACTTCTTTCCCTTTACATATTTCTTATGCACACTTCTTTCCCTTTACATATTTCTTATGCACACTTCTTTCCCTTTACATATTTCTTATGCACACTTCTTTCCCTTTACATATTTCTTATGCACACTTCTTTCCCTTTACATATTTCTTATGCACACTTCTTTCCCTTTACATATTTCTTATGCACACTTCTTTCCCTTTACATATTTCTTATGCACACTTCTTTCCCTTTACATATTTCTTATGCACACTTCTTTCCCTTTACATATTTCTTATGCACACTTCTTTCCCTTTACATATTTCTTATGCACACTTCTTTCCCTTTACATATTTCTTATGCACACTTCTTTCCCTTTACATATTTAACTCGAGGGCTTGTTCCGACATCAGGTGTTTATTTCTTATGCACACTTCTTTCCCTTTACATATTTCTTATGCACACTTCTTTCCCTTTACATATTTCTTATGCACACTTCTTTCCCTTTACATATTTCTTATGCACACTTCTTTCCCTTTACATATTTCTTATGCACACTTCTTTCCCTTTACATATTTCTTATGCACACTTCTTTCCCTTTACATATTTAACTCGAGGGCTTGTTCCGACATCAGGTGTTTATTTCTTATGCACACTTCTTTCCCTTTACATATTTCTTATGCACACTTCTTTCCCTTTACATATTTCTTATGCACACTTCTTTCCCTTTACATATTTCTTATGCACACTTCTTTCCCTTTACATATTTAACTCGAGGGCTTGTTCCGACATCAGGTGTTTATTTCTTATGCACACTTCTTTCCCTTTACATATTTAACTCGAGGGCTTGTTCCGACATCAGGTGTTTATTTCTTATGCACACTTCTTTCCCTATACATATTTAACTCGAGGGCTTGTTCCGACATCAGGTGTTTATTTCTTATGCACACTTCTTTCCCTTTACATATTTAACTCGAGGGCTTGTTCCGACATCAGGTGTTTATTTCTTATGCACACTTCTTTCCCTTTACATATTTCTTATGCACACTTCTTTCCCTTTACATATTTCTTATGCACACTTCTTTCCCTTTACATATTTCTTATGCACACTTCTTTCCCTTTACATATTTCTTATGCACACTTCTTTCCCTTTACATATTTATTATGCACACTTCTTTCCCTTTACATATTTAACTCGAGGGCTTGTTCCGACATCAGGTGTTTATTTCTTATGCACACTTCTTTCCCTTTACATATTTAACTGGAGGGCTTGTTCCGACATCAGGTGTTTATTTCTTATGCACACTTCTTTCCCTTTACATATTTCTTATGCACACTTCTTTCCATTTACATATTTCTTATGCACACTTCTTTCCCTTTACATATTTCTTATGCACACTTCTTTCCCTTTACATATTTCTTATGCACACTTCTTTCCCTTTACATATTTCTTATGCACACTTCTTTCCCTTTACATATTTCTTATGCACACTTCTTTCCCTTTACATATTTCTTATGCACACTTCTTTCCCTTTACATATTTCTTATGCACACTTCTTTCCCTTTACATATTTCTTATGCACACTTCTTTCCCTTTACATATTTCTTATGCACACTTCTTTCCCTTTACATATTTCTTATGCACACTTCTTTCCCTTTACATATTTCTTATGCACACTTCTTTCCCTTTACATATTTCTTATGCACACTTCTTTCCCTTTACATATTTCTTATGCACACTTCTTTCCCTTTACATATTTCTTATGCACACTTCTTTCCCTTTACATATTTAACTCGAGGGCTTGTTCCGACATCAGGTGTTTATTTCTTATGCACACTTCTTTCCCTTTACATATTTCTTATGCACACTTCTTTCCCTTTACATATTTCTTATGCACACTTCTTTCCCTTTACATATTTCTTATGCACACTTCTTTCCCTTTACATATTTCTTATGCACACTTCTTTCCCTTTACATATTTCTTATGCACACTTCTTTCCCTTTACATATTTCTTATGCACACTTCTTTCCCTTTACATATTTAACTCGAGGGCTTGTTCCGACATCAGGTGTTTATTTCTTATGCACACTTCTTTCCCTTTACATATTTCTTATGCACACTTCTTTCCCTTTACATATTTCTTATGCACACTTCTTTCCCTTTACATATTTCTTATGCACACTTCTTTCCCTTTACATATTTCGTATGCACACTTCTTTCCCTTTACATATTTCTTATGCACACTTCTTTCCCTTTACATATTTCTTATGCACACTTCTTTCCCTTTACATATTTAACTCGAGGGCTTGTTCCGACATCAGGTGTTTATTTCTTATGCACACTTCTTTCCCTTTACATATTTAACTCGAGGGCTTGTTCCGACATCAGGTGTTTATTTCTTATGCACACTTCTTTTCCTTTACATATTTCTTATGCACACTTCTTTCCCTTTACATATTTCTTATGCACACTTCTTTCCCTTTACATATTTCTTATGCACACTTCTTTCACTTTACATATTTCTTATGCACACTTCTTTCCCTTTACATATTTAACTCGAGGGCTTGTTCCGACATCAGGTGTTTATTTCTTATGCACACTTCTTTCCCTTTACATATTTCTTATGCACACTTCTTTCCCTTTACATATTTCTTATGCACACTTCTTTCCCTTTACATATTTCTTATGCACACTTCTTTCCCTTTACATATTTCTTATGCACACTTCTTTCCCTTTACATATTTAACTCGAGGGCTTGTTCCGACATCAGGTGTTTATTTCTTATGCACACTTCTTTCCCTTTACATATTTCTTATGCACACTTCTTTCCCTTTACATATTTCTTATGCACACTTCTTTCCCTTTACATATTTCTTATGCACACTTCTTTCCCTTTACATATTTAACTCGAGGGCTTGTTCCGACATCAGGTGTTTATTTCTTATGCACACTTCTTTCCCTTTACATATTTAACTCGAGGGCTTGTTCCGACATCAGGTGTTTATTTCTTATGCACACTTCTTTCCCTATACATATTTAACTCGAGGGCTTGTTCCGACATCAGGTGTTTATTTCTTATGCACACTTCTTTCCCTTTACATATTTAACTCGAGGGCTTGTTCCGACATCAGGTGTTTATTTCTTATGCACACTTCTTTCCCTTTACATATTTCTTATGCACACTTCTTTCCCTTTACATATTTCTTATGCACACTTCTTTCCCTTTACATATTTCTTATGCACACTTCTTTCCCTTTACATATTTCTTATGCACACTTCTTTCCCTTTACATATTTATTATGCACACTTCTTTCCCTTTACATATTTAACTCGAGGGCTTGTTCCGACATCAGGTGTTTATTTCTTATGCACACTTCTTTCCCTTTACATATTTAACTGGAGGGCTTGTTCCGACATCAGGTGTTTATTTCTTATGCACACTTCTTTCCCTTTACATATTTCTTATGCACACTTCTTTCCATTTACATATTTCTTATGCACACTTCTTTCCCTTTACATATTTCTTATGCACACTTCTTTCCCTTTACATATTTCTTATGCACACTTCTTTCCCTTTACATATTTCTTATGCACACTTCTTTCCCTTTACATATTTCTTATGCACACTTCTTTCCCTTTACATATTTCTTATGCACACTTCTTTCCCTTTACATATTTCTTATGCACACTTCTTTCCCTTTACATATTTCTTATGCACACTTCTTTCCCTTTACATATTTCTTATGCACACTTCTTTCCCTTTACATATTTCTTATGCACACTTCTTTCCCTTTACATATTTCTTATGCACACTTCTTTCCCTTTACATATTTCTTATGCACACTTCTTTCCCTTTACATATTTCTTATGCACACTTCTTTCCCTTTACATATTTCTTATGCACACTTCTTTCCCTTTACATATTTAACTCGAGGGCTTGTTCCGACATCAGGTGTTTATTTCTTATGCACACTTCTTTCCCTTTACATATTTCTTATGCACACTTCTTTCCCTTTACATATTTCTTATGCACACTTCTTTCCCTTTACATATTTCTTATGCACACTTCTTTCCCTTTACATATTTCTTATGCACACTTCTTTCCCTTTACATATTTCTTATGCACACTTCTTTCCCTTTACATATTTCTTATGCACACTTCTTTCCCTTTACATATTTAACTCGAGGGCTTGTTCCGACATCAGGTGTTTATTTCTTATGCACACTTCTTTCCCTTTACATATTTAACTCGAGGGCTTGTTCCGACATCAGGTGTTTATTTCTTATGCACACTTCTTTCCCTTTACATATTTAACTCGAGGGCTTGTTCCGACATCAGGTGTTTATTTCTTATGCACACTTCTTTCCCTTTACATATTTAACTCGAGGGCTTGTTCCGACATCAGGTGTTTATTTCTTATGCACACTTCTTTCCCTTTACATATTTCTTATGCACACTTCTTTCCCTTTACATATTTCTTATGCACACTTCTTTCCCTTTACATATTTCTTATGCACACTTCTTTCCCTTTACATATTTCGTATGCACACTTCTTTCCCTTTACATATTTCTTATGCACACTTCTTTCCCTTTACATATTTCTTATGCACACTTCTTTCCCTTTACATATTTAACTCGAGGGCTTGTTCCGACATCAGGTGTTTATTTCTTATGCACACTTCTTTCCCTTTACATATTTAACTCGAGGGCTTGTTCCGACATCAGGTGTTTATTTCTTATGCACACTTCTTTCCCTTTACATATTTATTATGCACACTTCTTTCCCTTTACATATTTCTTATGCACACTTCTTTCCCTTTACATATTTATTATGCACACTTCTTTCCCTTTACATATTTCTTATGCACACTTCTTTCCCTTTACATATTTCTTATGCACACTTCTTTCCCTTTACATATTTCTTATGCACACTTCTTTCCCTTTACATATTTAACTCGAGGGCTTGTTCCGACATCAGGTGTTTATTTCTTATGCACACTTCTTTCCCTTTACATATTTCTTATGCACACTTCTTTTCCTTTACATATTTCTTATGCACACTTCTTTCCCTTTACATATTTCTTATGCACACTTCTTTCCCTTTACATATTTCTTATGCACACTTCTTTCCCTTTACATATTTAACTCGAGGGCTTGTTCCGACATCAGGTGTTTATTTCTTATGCACACTTCTTTCCCTTTACATATTTCTTATGCACACTTCTTTCCCTTTACATATTTCTTATGCACACTTCTTTCCCTTTACATATTTCTTATGCACACTTCTTTCCCTTTACATATTTCTTATGCACACTTCTTTCCCTTTACATATTTCTTATGCACACTTCTTTCACTTTACATATTTCTTATGCACACTTCTTTCCCTTTACATATTTAACTCGAGGGCTTGTTCCGACATCAGGTGTTTATTTCTTATGCACACTTCTTTCCCTTTACATATTTCTTATGCACACTTCTTTCCCTTTACATATTTCTTATGCACACTTCTTTCCCTTTACATATTTCTTATGCACACTACTTTCCCTTTACATATTTCTTATGCACACTTCTTTCCCTTTACATATTTAACTCGAGGGCTTGTTCCGACATCAGGTGTTTATTTCTTATGCACACTTCTTTCCCTTTACATATTTAACTCGAGGGCTTGTTCCGACATCAGGTGTTTATTTCTTATGCACACTTCTTTCCCTTTACATATTTAACTCGAGGGCTTGTTCCGACATCAGGTGTTTATTTCTTATGCACACTTCTTTCCCTTTACATATTTAACTCGAGGGCTTGTTCCGACATCAGGTGTTTATTTCTTATGCACACTTCTTTCCCTTTACATATTTCTTATGCACACTTCTTTCCATTTACATATTTCTTATACACACTTCTTTCCCTTTACATATTTCTTATGCACACTTCTTTCCCTTTACATATTTCTTATGCACACTTCTTTCCCTTTACATATTTCTTATGCACACTTCTTTCCCTTTACATATTTATTATGCACACTTCTTTCCCTTTACATATTTCTTATGCACACTTCTTTCCCTTTACATATTTCTTATGCACACTTCTTTCCCTTTACATATGTCTTATGCACACTTCTTTCCCTTTACATATTTCTTATGCACACTTCTTTCCCTTTACATATTTCTTATGCACACTTCTTTCCCTTTACATATTTCTTATGCACACTTCTTTCCCTTTACATATTTCTTATGCACACTTCTTTCCCTTTACATATTTAACTCGAGGGCTTGTTCCGACATCAGGTGTTTATTTCTTATGCACACTTTTTTCCCTTTACATATTTCTTATGCACACTTCTTTTCCTTTACATATTTCTTATGCACACTTCTTTCCCTTTACATATTTCTTATGCACACTTCTTTCCCTTTACATATTTCTTATGCACACTTCTTTCCCTTTACATATTTAACTCGAGGGCTTGTTCCGACATCAGGTGTTTATTTCTTATGCACACTTCTTTCCCTTTACATATTTCTTATGCACACTTCTTTCCCTTTACATATTTCTTATGCACACTTCTTTCCCTTTACATATTTCTTATGCACACTTCTTTCCCTTTACATATTTCTTATGCACACTTCTTTCCCTTTACATATTTCTTATGCACACTTCTTTCACTTTACATATTTCTTATGCACACTTCTTTCCCTTTACATATTTAACTCGAGGGCTTGTTCCGACATCAGGTGTTTATTTCTTATGCACACTTCTTTCCCTTTACATATTTCTTATGCACACTTCTTTCCCTTTACATATTTCTTATGCACACTTCTTTCCCTTTACATATTTCTTATGCACACTTCTTTCCCTTTACATATTTAACTCGAGGGCTTGTTCCGACATCAGGTGTTTATTTCTTATGCACACTTCTTTCCCTTTACATATTTCTTATGCACACTTCTTTCCCTTTACATATTTCTTATGCACACTTCTTTCCCTTTACATATTTCTTATGCACACTTCTTTCCCTTTACATATTTAACTCGAGGGCTTGTTCCGACATCAGGTGTTTATTTCTTATGCACACTTCTTTCCCTTTACATATTTAACTCGAGGGCTTGTTCCGACATCAGGTGTTTATTTCTTATGCACACTTCTTTCCCTTTACATATTTCTTATGCACACTTCTTTCCCTTTACATATTTCTTATGCACACTTCTTTCCCTTTACATATTTCTTATGCACACTTCTTTCCCTTTACATATTTCTTATGCACACTTCTTTCCCTTTACATATTTCTTATGCACACTTCTTTCACTTTACATATTTCTTATGCACACTTCTTTCCCTTTACATATTTAACTCGAGGGCTTGTTCCGACATCAGGTGTTTATTTCTTATGCACACTTCTTTCCCTTTACATATTTCTTATGCACACTTCTTTCCCTTTAAATATTTCTTATGCACACTTCTTTCCCTTTACATATTTCTTATGCACACTTCTTTCCCTTTACATATTTCTTATGCACACTTCTTTCCCTTTACATATTTAACTCGAGGGCTTGTTCCGACATCAGGTGTTTATTTCTTATGCACACTTCTTTCCCTTTACATATTTAACTCGAGGGCTTGTTCCGACATCAGGTGTTTATTTCTTATGCACACTTCTTTCCCTTTACATATTTAACTCGAGGGCTTGTTCCGACATCAGGTGTTTATTTCTTATGCACACTTCTTTCCCTTTACATATTTAACTCGAGGGCTTGTTCCGACATCAGGTGTTTATTTCTTATGCACACTTCTTTCCCTTTACATATTTCTTATGCACACTTCTTTCCATTTACATATTTCTTATACACACTTCTTTCCCTTTACATATTTCTTATGCACACTTCTTTCCCTTTACATATTTCTTATGCACACTTCTTTCCCTTTACATATTTCTTATGCACACTTCTTTCCCTTTACATATTTCTTATGCACACTTCTTTCCCTTTACATATTTCTTATGCACACTTCTTTCCCTTTACATATTTCTTATGCACACTTCTTTCCCTTTACATATGTCTTATGCACACTTCTTTCCCTTTACATATTTCTTATGCACACTTCTTTCCCTTTACATATTTCTTATGCACACTTCTTTCCCTTTACATATTTCTTATGCACACTTCTTTCCCTTTACATATTTCTTATGCACACTTCTTTCCCTTTACATATTTAACTCGAGGGCTTGTTCCGACATCAGGTGTTTATTTCTTATGCACACTTCTTTCCCTTTACATATTTCTTATGCACACTTCTTTTCCTTTACATATTTCTTATGCACACTTCTTTCCCTTTACATATTTCTTATGCACACTTCTTTCCCTTTACATATTTCTTATGCACACTTCTTTCCCTTTACATATTTAACTCGAGGGCTTGTTCCGACATCAGGTGTTTATTTCTTATGCACACTTCTTTCCCTTTACATATTTCTTATGCACACTTCTTTCCCTTTACATATTTCTTATGCACACTTCTTTCCCTTTACATATTTCTTATGCACACTTCTTTCCCTTTACATATTTCTTATGCACACTTCTTTCCCTTTACATATTTCTTATGCACACTTCTTTCACTTTACATATTTCTTATGCACACTTCTTTCCCTTTACATATTTAACTCGAGGGCTTGTTCCGACATCAGGTGTTTATTTCTTATGCACACTTCTTTCCCTTTACATATTTCTTATGCACACTTCTTTCCCTTTACATATTTCTTATGCACACTTCTTTCCCTTTACATATTTCTTATGCACACTTCTTTCCCTTTACATATTTCTTATGCACACTTCTTTCCCTTTACATATTTAACTCGAGGGCTTGTTCCGACATCAGGTGTTTATTTCTTATGCACACTTCTTTCCCTTTACATATTTAACTCGAGGGCTTGTTCCGACATCAGGTGTTTATTTCTTATGCACACTTCTTTCCCTTTACATATTTAACTCGAGGGCTTGTTCCGACATCAGGTGTTTATTTCTTATGCACACTTCTTTCCCTTTACATATTTAACTCGAGGGCTTGTTCCGACATCAGGTGTTTATTTCTTATGCACACTTCTTTCCCTTTACATATTTCTTATGCACACTTCTTTCCATTTACATATTTCTTATACACACTTCTTTCCCTTTACATATTTCTTATGCACACTTCTTTCCCTTTACATATTTCTTATGCACACTTCTTTCCCTTTACATATTTCTTATGCACACTTCTTTCCCTTTACATATTTCTTATGCACACTTCTTTCCCTTTACATATTTCTTATGCACACTTCTTTCCCTTTACATATTTCTTATGCACACTTCTTTCCCTTTACATATGTCTTATGCACACTTCTTTCCCTTTACATATTTCTTATGCACACTTCTTTCCCTTTACATATTTCTTATGCACACTTCTTTCCCTTTACATATTTCTTATGCACACTTCTTTCCCTTTACATATTTCTTATGCACACTTCTTTCCCTTTACATATTTAACTCGAGGGCTTGTTCCGACATCAGGTGTTTATTTCTTATGCACACTTATTTCCCTTTACATTTTTCTTATGCACACTTCTTTCCCTTTACATATTTAACTCGAGGGCTTGTTCCGACATCAGGTGTTTATTTCTTATGCACACTTCTTTCCCTTTACATATTTCTTATGCACACTTCTTTCCCTTTACATATTTCTTATGCACACTTCTTTCCCTTTACATATTTCTTATGCACACTTCTTTCCCTTTACATATTTCTTATGCACACTTCTTTTCCTTTACATATTTCTCATGCACACTTCTTTCCCTTTACATATTTCTTATGCACACTTCTTTCCCTTTACATATTTCTTATGCACACTTCTTTCCCTTTACATATTTCTTATGCACACTTCTTTCCCTTTACATATTTCGTATGCACACTTCTTTCCCTTTACATATTTCTTATGCACACTTCTTTCCCTTTACATATTTCTTATGCACACTTCTTTCCCTTTACATATTTCTTATGCACACTTCTTTCCCTTTACATATTTCTTATGCACACTTCTTTCCCTTTACATATTTCCTATGCACACTTCTTTCCCTTTACATATTTCTTATGCACACTTCTTTCCCTTTACATATTTCTTATGCACACTTCTTTCCCTTTACATATTTCTTATGCACACTTCTTTCCCTTTACATATTTCTTATGCACACTTCTTTCCCTTTACATATTTCTTATGCACACTTCTTTCCCTTTACATATTTCTTATGCACACTTCTTTCCCTTTACATATTTCTTATGCACACTTCTTTCCCTTTACATATTTCTTATGCACACTTCTTTCCCTTTACATATTTCTTATGCACCTTCTTTCCCTTTACATATTTAACTCGAGGGCTTGTTCCGACATCAGGTGTTTATTTCTTATGCACACTTCTTTCCCTTTACATATTTAACTCGAGGGCTTGTTCCGACATCAGGTGTTTATTTCTTATGCACACTTCTTTCCCTTTACATATTTCTTATGCACACTTCTTTCCATTTACATATTTCTTATGCACACTTCTTTCCCTTTACATATTTCTTATGCACACTTCTTTCCCTTTACATATTTCTTATGCACACTTCTTTCCCTTTACATATTTCTTATGCACACTTCTTTCCCTTTACATATTTCTTATGCACACTTCTTTCCCTTTACATATTTCTTATGCACACTTCTTTCCCTTTACATATTTCTTATGCACACTTCTTTCCCTTTACATATTTCTTATGCACACTTCTTTCCCTTTACATATTTCTTATGCACACTTCTTTCCCTTTACATATTTCTTATGCACACTTCTTTCCCTTTACATATGTCTTATGCACACTTCTTTCCCTTTACATATTTCTTATGCACACTTCTTTCCCTTTACATATTTCTTATGCACACTTCTTTCCCTTTACATATTTCTTATGCACACTTCTTTCCCTTTACATATTTCTTATGCACACTTCTTTCCCTTTACATATTTAACTCGAGGGCTTGTTCCGACATCAGGTGTTTATTTCTTATGCACACTTATTTCCCTTTACATTTTTCTTATGCACACTTCTTTCCCTTTACATATTTAACTCGAGGGCTTGTTCCGACATCAGGTGTTTATTTCTTATGCACACTTCTTTCCCTTTACATATTTCTTATGCACACTTCTTTCCCTTTACATATTTCTTATGCACACTTCTTTCCCTTTACATATTTCTTATGCACACTTCTTTCCCTTTACATATTTCTTATGCACACTTCTTTTCCTTTACATATTTCTCATGCACACTTCTTTCCCTTTACATATTTCTTATGCACACTTCTTTCCCTTTACATATTTCTTATGCACACTTCTTTCCCTTTACATATTTCTTATGCACACTTCTTTCCCTTTACATATTTCGTATGCACACTTCTTTCCCTTTACATATTTCTTATGCACACTTCTTTCCCTTTACATATTTCTTATGCACACTTCTTTCCCTTTACATATTTCTTATGCACACTTCTTTCCCTTTACATATTTCTTATGCACACTTCTTTCCCTTTACATATTTCCTATGCACACTTCTTTCCCTTTACATATTTCTTATGCACACTTCTTTCCCTTTACATATTTCTTATGCACACTTCTTTCCCTTTACATATTTCTTATGCACACTTCTTTCCCTTTACATATTTCTTATGCACACTTCTTTCCCTTTACATATTTCTTATGCACACTTCTTTCCCTTTACATATTTCTTATGCACACTTCTTTCCCTTTACATATTTCTTATGCACACTTCTTTCCCTTTACATATTTCTTATGCACACTTCTTTCCCTTTACATATTTCTTATGCACCTTCTTTCCCTTTACATATTTAACTCGAGGGCTTGTTCCGACATCAGGTGTTTATTTCTTATGCACACTTCTTTCCCTTTACATATTTAACTCGAGGGCTTGTTCCGACATCAGGTGTTTATTTCTTATGCACACTTCTTTCCCTTTACATATTTCTTATGCACACTTCTTTCCATTTACATATTTCTTATGCACACTTCTTTCCCTTTACATATTTCTTATGCACACTTCTTTCCCTTTACATATTTCTTATGCACACTTCTTTCCCTTTACATATTTCTTATGCACACTTCTTTCCCTTTACATATTTCTTATGCACACTTCTTTCCCTTTACATATTTCTTATGCACACTTCTTTCCCTTTACATATTTCTTATGCACACTTCTTTCCCTTTACATATTTCTTATGCACACTTCTTTCCCTTTACATATTTCTTATGCACACTTCTTTCCCTTTACATATTTCTTATGCACACTTCTTTCCCTTTACATATTTCTTATGCACACTTCTTTCCCTTTACATATTTCTTATGCACACTTTTTTCCCTTTACATATTTAACTCGAGGGCTTGTTCCGACATCAGGTGTTTATTTCTTATGCACACTTCTTTCCCTTTACATATTTCTTATGCACACTTCTTTCCCTTTACATATTTAACTCGAGGGCTTGTTCCGACATCAGGTGTTTATTTCTTATGCACACTTCTTTCCCTTTACATATTTCTTATGCACACTTCTTTCCCTTTACATATTTCTTATGCACACTTCTTTCCCTTTACATATTTCTTATGCACACTTCTTTCCCTTTACATATTTCTTATGCACACTTCTTTCCCTTTACATATTTCTTATGCACACTTCTTTCCCTTTACATATTTCTTATGCACACTTCTTTCCCTTTACATATTTCTTATGCACACTTCTTTCCCTTTACATATTTCTTATGCACACTTCTTTCCCTTTACATATTTCTTATGCACACTTCTTTCCCTTTACATATTTCTTATGCACACTTCTTTCCCTTTACATATTTCTTATGCACACTTCTTTCCCTTTACATATTTCTTATGCACACTTCTTTCCCTTTACATATTTAACTCGAGGGCTTGTTCCGACATCAGGTGTTTATTTCTTATGCACACTTCTTTCCCTTTACATATTTCTTATGCACACTTCTTTCCCTTTACATATTTCTTATGCACACTTCTTTCCCTTTACATATTTCTCATGCACACTTCTTTCCCTTTACATATTTCTTATGCACACTTCTTTCCCTTTACATATTTCTTATGCACACTTCTTTCCCTTTACATATTTCTTATGCACACTTCTTTCCCTTTACATATTTCTTATGCACACTTCTTTCCCTTTACATATTTCTTATGCACACTTCTTTCCCTTTACATATTTCTTATGCACACTTCTTTCCCTTTACATATTTCTTATGCACACTTCTTTCCCTTTACATATTTAACTCGAGGGCTTGTTCCGACATCAGGTGTTTATTTCTTATGCACACTTCTTTCCCTTTACATATTTCTTATGCACACTTCTTTCCCTTTACATATTTCTTATGCACACTTCTTTCCCTTTACATATTTCTTATGCACACTTCTTTCCCTTTACATATTTCTTATGCACACTTCTTTCCCTTTACATATTTCTTATGCACACTTCTTTCCCTTTACATATTTCTTATGCACCCTTCTTTCCCTTTACATATTTCTTATGCACACTTCTTTCCCTTTACATATTTCTTATGCACACTTCTTTCCCTTTACATATTTCTTATGCACACTTCTTTCCCTTTACATATTTCTTATGCACACTTCTTTCCCTTTACATATTTCTTATGCACACTTCTTTCCCTTTACATATTTCTTATGCACACTTCTTTCCCTTTACATATTTCTTATGCACACTTCTTTCCCTTTACATATTTCCTATGCACACTTCTTTCCCTTTACATATTTCTTATGCACACTTCTTTCCCTTTACATATTTCTTATGCACACTTCTTTCCCTTTACATATTTCTTATGCACACTTCTTTCCCTTTACATATTTCTTATGCACACTTCTTTCCCTTTACATATTTCTTATGCACACTTCTTTCCCTTTACATATTTCTTATGCACCCTTCTTTCCCTTTACATATTTCTTATGCACACTTCTTTCCCTTTACATATTTCTTATGCACACTTCTTTCCCTTTACATATTTCTTATGCACACTTCTTTTCCTTTACATATATCTTATGCACACTTCTTTCCCTTTACATATTTCTTATGCACACTTCTTTCCCTTTACATATTTCTTATGCACACTTCTTTCCCTTTACATATTTCTTATGCACACTTCTTTCCCTTTACATATTTAACTTGAGGGCTTGTTCCGACATCAGGTGTTTATTTCTTATGCACACTTCTTTCCCTTTACATATTTCTTATGCACACTTCTTTCCCTTTACATATTTCTTATGCACACTTCTTTCCCTTTACATATTTCTTATGCACACTTCTTTCCCTTTACATATTTCTCATGCACACTTCTTTCCCTTTACATATTTCTTATGCACACTTCTTTCCCTTTACATATTTCTTATGCACACTTCTTTCCCTTTACATATTTCTTATGCACACTTCTTTCCCTTTACATATTTCTTATGCACACTTCTTTCCCTTTACATATTTCTTATGCACACTTCTTTCCCTTTACATATTTCTTATGCACACTTCTTTCCCTTTACATATTTCTTATGCACACTTCTTTCCCTTTACATATTTAACTCGAGGGCTTGTTCCGACATCAGGTGTTTATTTCTTATGCACACTTCTTTCCCTTTACATATTTCTTATGCACACTTCTTTCCCTTTACATATTTCTTATGCACACTTCTTTCCCTTTACATATTTCTTATGCACACTTCTTTCCCTTTACATATTTCTTATGCACACTTCTTTCCCTTTACATATTTCTTATGCACACTTCTTTCCCTTTACATATTTCTTATGCACCCTTCTTTCCCTTTACATATTTCTTATGCACACTTCTTTCCCTTTACATATTTCTTATGCACACTTCTTTCCCTTTACATATTTCTTATGCACACTTCTTTCCCTTTACATATTTCTTATGCACACTTCTTTCCCTTTACATATTTCTTATGCACACTTCTTTCCCTTTACATATTTCTTATGCACACTTCTTTCCCTTTACATATTTCTTATGCACACTTCTTTCCCTTTACATATTTCCTATGCACACTTCTTTCCCTTTACATATTTCTTATGCACACTTCTTTCCCTTTACATATTTCTTATGCACACTTCTTTCCCTTTACATATTTCTTATGCACACTTCTTTCCCTTTACATATTTCTTATGCACACTTCTTTCCCTTTACATATTTCTTATGCACACTTCTTTCCCTTTACATATTTCTTATGCACCCTTCTTTCCCTTTACATATTTCTTATGCACACTTCTTTCCCTTTACATATTTCTTATGCACACTTCTTTCCCTTTACATATTTCTTATGCACACTTCTTTTCCTTTACATATATCTTATGCACACTTCTTTCCCTTTACATATTTCTTATGCACACTTCTTTCCCTTTACATATTTCTTATGCACACTTCTTTCCCTTTACATATTTCTTATGCACACTTCTTTCCCTTTACATATTTAACTTGAGGGCTTGTTCCGACATCAGGTGTTTATTTCTTATGCACACTTCTTTCCCTTTACATATTTCTTATGCACACTTCTTTCCCTTTACATATTTCTTATGCACACTTCTTTCCCTTTACATATTTCTTATGCACACTTCTTTCCCTTTACATATTTCTTATGCACACTTCTTTCCCTTTACATATTTAACTCGAGGGCTTGTTCCGACATCAGGTGTTTATTTCTTATGCACACTTCTTTCCCTTTACATATTTCTTATGCACACTTCTTTCCCTTTACATATTTCTTATGCACACTTCTTTCCCTTTACATATTTCTTATGCACACTTCTTTCCCTTTACATATTTCTTATGCACACTTCTTTCCCTTTACATATTTCTCATGCACACTTCTTTCCCTTTACATATTTCTTATGCACACTTCTTTCCCTTTACATATTTCTTATGCACACTTCTTTCCCTTTACATATTTCTTATGCACACTTCTTTCCCTTTACATATTTCTTATGCACACTTCTTTCCCTTTACATATTTCTTATGCACACTTCTTTCCCTTTACATATTTAACTCGAGGGCTTGTTCCGACATCAGGTGTTTATTTCTTATGCACACTTCTTTCCCTTTACATATTTCTTATGCACACTTCTTTCCCTTTACATATTTCTTATGCACACTTCTTTCCCTTTACATATTTCTTATGCACACTTCTTTCCCTTTACATATTTCTTATGCACACTTCTTTCCCTTTACATATTTCTTATGCACACTTCTTTCCCTTTACATATTTCTTATGCACACTTCTTTCCCTTTACATATTTCTTATGCACACTTCTTTCCCTTTACATATTTAACTCGAGGGCTTGTTCCGACATCAGGTGTTTATTTCTTATGCACACTTCTTTCCCTTTACATATTTATTATGCACACTTCTTTCCCTTTACATATTTCTTATGCACACTTCTTTCCCTTTACATATTTCTCATGCACACTTCTTTCCCTTTACATATTTCTTATGCACACTTCTTTCCCTTTACATATTTCTTATGCACACTTCTTTCCCTTTACATATTTCTTATGCACACTTCTTTCCCTTTACATATTTCTTATGCACACTTCTTTCCCTTTACATATTTCTTATGCACACTTCTTTCCCTTTACATATTTCTTATGCACACTTCTTTCCCTTTACATATTTCTTATGCACACTTCTTTCCCTTTACATATTTAACTCGAGGGCTTGTTCCGACATCAGGTGTTTATTTCTTATGCACACTTCTTTCCCTTTACATATTTCTTATGCACACTTCTTTCCCTTTACATATTTCTTATGCACACTTCTTTCCCTTTACATATTTCTTATGCACACTTCTTTCCCTTTACATATTTCTTATGCACACTTCTTTCCCTTTACATATTTCTTATGCACACTTCTTTCCCTTTACATATTTCTTATGCACCCTTCTTTCCCTTTACATATTTCTTATGCACACTTCTTTCCCTTTACATATTTCTTATGCACACTTCTTTCCCTTTACATATTTCTTATGCACACTTCTTTCCCTTTACATATTTCTTATGCACACTTCTTTCCCTTTACATATTTCTTATGCACACTTCTTTCCCTTTACATATTTCTTATGCACACTTCTTTCCCTTTACATATTTCTTATGCACACTTCTTTCCCTTTACATATTTCCTATGCACACTTCTTTCCCTTTACATATTTCTTATGCACACTTCTTTCCCTTTACATATTTCTTATGCACACTTCTTTCCCTTTACATATTTCTTATGCACACTTCTTTCCCTTTACATATTTCTTATGCACACTTCTTTCCCTTTACATATTTCTTATGCACACTTCTTTCCCTTTACATATTTCTTATGCACCCTTCTTTCCCTTTACATATTTCTTATGCACACTTCTTTCCCTTTACATATTTCTTATGCACACTTCTTTCCCTTTACATATTTCTTATGCACACTTCTTTCCCTTTACATATTTCTTATGCACACTTCTTTCCCTTTACATATTTCTTATGCACACTTCTTTCCCTTTACATATTTCTTATGCACCCTTCTTTCCCTTTACATATTTCTTATGCACACTTCTTTCCCTTTACATATTTATTATGCACACTTCTTTCCCTTTACATATTTCTTATGCACACTTCTTTCCCTTTACATATTTCTTATGCACACTTCTTTCCCTTTACATATTTCTTATGCACACTTCTTTCCCTTTACATATTTCTTATGCACACTTCTTTCCCTTTACATATTTCTTATGCACACTTCTTTCCCTTTACATATTTCCTATGCACACTTCTTTCCCTTTACATATTTCTTATGCACACTTCTTTCCCTTTACATATTTCTTATGCACACTTCTTTCCCTTTACATATTTCTTATGCACACTTCTTTCCCTTTACATATTTCTTATGCACACTTCTTTCCCTTTACATATTTCTTATGCACACTTCTTTCCCTTTACATATTTCTTATGCACACTTCTTTCCCTTTACATATTTCTTATGCACACTTCTTTCCCTTTACATATTTCTTATGCACACTTCTTTCCCTTTACATATTTCTTATGCACACTTCTTTCCCTTTACATATTTCTTATGCACCTTCTTTCCCTTTACATATTTAACTCGAGGGCTTGTTCCGACATCAGGTGTTTATTTCTTATGCACACTTCTTTCCCTTTACATATTTAACTCGAGGGCTTGTTCCGACATCAGGTGTTTATTTCTTATGCACACTTCTTTCCCTTTACATATTTCTTATGCACACTTCTTTCCATTTACATATTTCTTATGCACACTTCTTTCCCTTTACATATTTCTTATGCACACTTCTTTCCCTTTACATATTTCTTATGCACACTTCTTTCCCTTTACATATTTCTTATGCACACTTCTTTCCCTTTACATATTTCTTATGCACACTTCTTTCCCTTTACATATTTCTTATGCACACTTCTTTCCCTTTACATATTTCTTATGCACACTTCTTTCCCTTTACATATTTCTTATGCACACTTCTTTCCCTTTACATATTTCTTATGCACACTTCTTTCCCTTTACATATTTCTTATGCACACTTCTTTCCCTTTACATATTTCTTATGCACACTTATTTCCCTTTACATATTTCTTATGCACACTTTTTTCCCTTTACATATTTAACTTGAGGGCTTGTTCCGACATCAGGTGTTTATTTCTTATGCACACTTCTTTCCCTTTACATATTTCTTATGCACACTTCTTTCCCTTTACATATTTAACTCGAGGGCTTGTTCCGACATCAGGTGTTTATTTCTTATGCACACTTCTTTCCCTTTACATATTTCTTATGCACACTTCTTTCCCTTTACATATTTCTTATGCACACTTCTTTCCCTTTACATATTTCTTATGCACACTTCTTTCCCTTTACATATTTCTTATGCACACTTCTTTCCCTTTACATATTTCTTATGCACACTTCTTTCCCTTTACATATTTCTTATGCACACTTCTTTCCCTTTACATATTTCTTATGCACACTTCTTTCCCTTTACATATTTAACTCGAGGGCTTGTTCCGACATCAGGTGTTTATTTCTTATGCACACTTCTTTCCCTTTACATATTTCTTATGCACACTTCTTTCCCTTTACATATTTCTTATGCACACTTCTTTCCCTTTACATATTTCTTATGCACACTTCTTTCCCTTTACATATTTCTTATGCACACTTCTTTCCCTTTACATATTTAACTCGAGGGCTTGTTCCGACATCAGGTGTTTATTTCTTATGCACACTTCTTTCCCTTTACATATTTCTTATGCACACTTCTTTCCCTTTACATATTTCTTATGCACACTTCTTTCCCTTTACATATTTCTTATGCACACTTCTTTCCCTTTACATATTTCTTATGCACACTTCTTTCCCTTTACATATTTCTCATGCACACTTCTTTCCCTTTACATATTTCTTATGCACACTTCTTTCCCTTTACATATTTCTTATGCACACTTCTTTCCCTTTACATATTTCTTATGCACACTTCTTTCCCTTTACATATTTCTTATGCACACTTCTTTCCCTTTACATATTTCTTATGCACACTTCTTTCCCTTTACATATTTAACTCGAGGGCTTGTTCCGACATCAGGTGTTTATTTCTTATGCACACTTCTTTCCCTTTACATATTTCTTATGCACACTTCTTTCCCTTTACATATTTCTTATGCACACTTCTTTCCCTTTACATATTTCTTATGCACACTTCTTTCCCTTTACATATTTCTTATGCACACTTCTTTCCCTTTACATATTTCTTATGCACACTTCTTTCCCTTTACATATTTCTTATGCACACTTCTTTCCCTTTACATATTTAACTCGAGGGCTTGTTCCGACATCAGGTGTTTATTTCTTATGCACACTTCTTTCCCTTTACATATTTCTTATGCACACTTCTTTCCCTTTACATATTTCTTATGCACACTTCTTTCCCTTTACATATTTCTTATGCACACTTCTTTCCCTTTACATATTTCTTATGCACACTTCTTTCCCTTTACATATTTCTTATGCACACTTCTTTCCCTTTACATATTTCTTATGCACACTTCTTTCCCTTTACATATTTCTTATGCACACTTCTTTCCCTTTACATATTTCTTATGCACACTTCTTTCCCTTTACATATTTCCTATGCACACTTCTTTCCCTTTACATATTTCTTATGCACACTTCTTTCCCTTTACATATTTCTTATGCACACTTCTTTCCCTTTACATATTTCTTATGCACACTTCTTTCCCTTTACATATTTCTTATGCACACTTCTTTCCCTTTACATATTTCTTATGCACACTTCTTTCCCTTTACATATTTCTTATGCACACTTCTTTCCCTTTACATATTTCTTATGCACACTTCTTTCCCTTTACATATTTCTTATGCACACTTCTTTCCCTTTACATATTTCTTATGCACACTTCTTTCCCTTTACATATTTCTTATGCACCTTCTTTCCCTTTACATATTTAACTCGAGGGCTTGTTCCGACATCAGGTGTTTATTTCTTATGCACACTTCTTTCCCTTTACATATTTAACTCGAGGGCTTGTTCCGACATCAGGTGTTTATTTCTTATGCACACTTCTTTCCCTTTACATATTTCTTATGCACACTTCTTTCCATTTACATATTTCTTATGCACACTTCTTTCCCTTTACATATTTCTTATGCACACTTCTTTCCCTTTACATATTTCTTATGCACACTTCTTTCCCTTTACATATTTCTTATGCACACTTCTTTCCCTTTACATATTTTTTATGCACACTTCTTTCCCTTTACATATTTCTTATGCACACTTCTTTCCCTTTACATATTTCTTATGCACACTTCTTTCCCTTTACATATTTCTTATGCACACTTCTTTCCCTTTACATATTTCTTATGCACACTTCTTTCCCTTTACATATTTCTTATGCACACTTCTTCCCTTTACATATTTCTTATGCACACTTCTTTCCCTTTACATATTTCTTATGCACACTTTTTTCCCTTTACATATTTAACTCGAGGGCTTGTTCCGACATCAGGTGTTTATTTCTTATGCACACTTCTTTCCCTTTACATATTTCTTATGCACACTTCTTTCCCTTTACATATTTAACTCGAGGGCTTGTTCCGACATCAGGTGTTTATTTCTTATGCACACTTCTTTCCCTTTACATATTTCTTATGCACACTTCTTTCCCTTTACATATTTCTTATGCACACTTCTTTCCCTTTACATATTTCTTATGCACACTTCTTTCCCTTTACATATTTCTTATGCACACTTCTTTCCCTTTACATATTTCTTATGCACACTTCTTTCCCTTTACATATTTCTTATGCACACTTCTTTCCCTTTACATATTTCTTATGCACACTTCTTTCCCTTTACATATTTAACTCGAGGGCTTGTTCCGACATCAGGTGTTTATTTCTTATGCACACTTCTTTCCCTTTACATATTTCTTATGCACACTTCTTTCCCTTTACATATTTCTTATGCACACTTCTTTCCCTTTACATATTTCTTATGCACACTTCTTTCCCTTTACATATTTCTTATGCACACTTCTTTCCCTTTACATATTTAACTCGAGGGCTTGTTCCGACATCAGGTGTTTATTTCTTATGCACACTTCTTTCCCTTTACATATTTCTTATGCACACTTCTTTCCCTTTACATATTTCTTATGCACACTTCTTTCCCTTTACATATTTCTTATGCACACTTCTTTCCCTTTACATATTTCTTATGCACACTTCTTTCCCTTTACATATTTCTTATGCACACTTCTTTCCCTTTACATATTTCTTATGCACACTTCTTTCCCTTTACATATTTCTTATGCACACTTCTTTCCCTTTACATATTTCTTATGCACACTTCTTTCCCTTTACATATTTCTTATGCACACTTCTTTCCCTTTACATATTTCTTATGCACACTTCTTTCCCTTTACATATTTCTTATGCACACTTATTTCCCTTTACATATTTCTTATGCACACTTTTTTCCCTTTACATATTTAACTTGAGGGCTTGTTCCGACATCAGGTGTTTATTTCTTATGCACACTTCTTTCCCTTTACATATTTCTTATGCACACTTCTTTCCCTTTACATATTTAACTCGAGGGCTTGTTCCGACATCAGGTGTTTATTTCTTATGCACACTTCTTTCCCTTTACATATTTCTTATGCACACTTCTTTCCCTTTACATATTTCTTATGCACACTTCTTTCCCTTTACATATTTCTTATGCACACTTCTTTCCCTTTACATATTTCTTATGCACACTTCTTTCCCTTTACATATTTCTTATGCACACTTCTTTCCCTTTACATATTTCTTATGCACACTTCTTTCCCTTTACATATTTCTTATGCACACTTCTTTCCCTTTACATATTTAACTCGAGGGCTTGTTCCGACATCAGGTGTTTATTTCTTATGCACACTTCTTTCCCTTTACATATTTCTTATGCACACTTCTTTCCCTTTACATATTTCTTATGCACACTTCTTTCCCTTTACATATTTCTTATGCACACTTCTTTCCCTTTACATATTTCTTATGCACACTTCTTTCCCTTTACATATTTAACTCGAGGGCTTGTTCCGACATCAGGTGTTTATTTCTTATGCACACTTCTTTCCCTTTACATATTTCTTATGCACACTTCTTTCCCTTTACATATTTCTTATGCACACTTCTTTCCCTTTACATATTTCTTATGCACACTTCTTTCCCTTTACATATTTCTTATGCACACTTCTTTCCCTTTACATATTTCTCATGCACACTTCTTTCCCTTTACATATTTCTTATGCACACTTCTTTCCCTTTACATATTTCTTATGCACACTTCTTTCCCTTTACATATTTCTTATGCACACTTCTTTCCCTTTACATATTTCTTATGCACACTTCTTTCCCTTTACATATTTAACTCGAGGGCTTGTTCCGACATCAGGTGTTTATTTCTTATGCACACTTCTTTCCCTTTACATATTTCTTATGCACACTTCTTTCCCTTTACATATTTCTTATGCACACTTCTTTCCCTTTACATATTTCTTATGCACACTTCTTTCCCTTTACATATTTCTTATGCACACTTCTTTCCCTTTACATATTTCTTATGCACACTTCTTTCCCTTTACATATTTCTTATGCACACTTCTTTCCCTTTACATATTTAACTCGAGGGCTTGTTCCGACATCAGGTGTTTATTTCTTATGCACACTTCTTTCCCTTTACATATTTCTTATGCACACTTCTTTCCCTTTACATATTTCTTATGCACACTTCTTTCCCTTTACATATTTCTTATGCACACTTCTTTCCCTTTACATATTTCTTATGCACACTTCTTTCCCTTTACATATTTCTTATGCACACTTATTTCCCTTTACATATTTCTTATGCACACTTCTTTCCCTTTACATATTTCTTATGCACACTTCTTTCCCTTTACATATTTCTTATGCACACTTCTTTCCCTTTACATATTTCCTATGCACACTTCTTTCCCTTTACATATTTCTTATGCACACTTCTTTCCCTTTACATATTTCTTATGCACACTTCTTTCCCTTTACATATTTCTTATGCACACTTCTTTCCCTTTACATATTTCTTATGCACACTTCTTTCCCTTTACATATTTCTTATGCACACTTCTTTCCCTTTACATATTTCTTATGCACACTTCTTTCCCTTTACATATTTCTTATGCACACTTCTTTCCCTTTACATATTTCTTATGCACACTTCTTTCCCTTTACATATTTCTTATGCACACTTCTTTCCCTTTACATATTTCTTATGCACCTTCTTTCCCTTTACATATTTAACTCGAGGGCTTGTTCCGACATCAGGTGTTTATTTCTTATGCACACTTCTTTCCCTTTACATATTTAACTCGAGGGCTTGTTCCGACATCAGGTGTTTATTTCTTATGCACACTTCTTTCCCTTTACATATTTCTTATGCACACTTCTTTCCATTTACATATTTCTTATGCACACTTCTTTCCCTTTACATATTTCTTATGCACACTTCTTTCCCTTTACATATTTCTTATGCACACTTCTTTCCCTTTACATATTTCTTATGCACACTTCTTTCCCTTTACATATTTTTTATGCACACTTCTTTCCCTTTACATATTTCTTATGCACACTTCTTTCCCTTTACATATTTCTTATGCACACTTCTTTCCCTTTACATATTTCTTATGCACACTTCTTTCCCTTTACATATTTCTTATGCACACTTCTTTCCCTTTACATATTTCTTATGCACACTTCTTCCCTTTACATATTTCTTATGCACACTTCTTTCCCTTTACATATTTCTTATGCACACTTTTTTCCCTTTACATATTTAACTCGAGGGCTTGTTCCGACATCAGGTGTTTATTTCTTATGCACACTTCTTTCCCTTTACATATTTCTTATGCACACTTCTTTCCCTTTACATATTTAACTCGAGGGCTTGTTCCGACATCAGGTGTTTATTTCTTATGCACACTTCTTTCCCTTTACATATTTCTTATGCACACTTCTTTCCCTTTACATATTTCTTATGCACACTTCTTTCCCTTTACATATTTCTTATGCACACTTCTTTCCCTTTACATATTTCTTATGCACACTTCTTTCCCTTTACATATTTCTTATGCACACTTCTTTCCCTTTACATATTTCTTATGCACACTTCTTTCCCTTTACATATTTCTTATGCACACTTCTTTCCCTTTACATATTTAACTCGAGGGCTT
The DNA here is from genome assembly GCA_037893245.1 of Crossaster papposus. Taxonomy (NCBI): domain Eukaryota; kingdom Metazoa; phylum Echinodermata; class Asteroidea; order Velatida; family Solasteridae; genus Crossaster; species Crossaster papposus. The sequence continues at coordinate 116,308 of JBAIAA010001317.1, forward strand.
GTTCCGACATCAGGTGTTTATTTCTTATGCACACTTCTTTCCCTTTACATATTTCTTATGCACACTTCTTTCCCTTTACATATTTCTTATGCACACTTCTTTCCCTTTACATATTTCTTATGCACACTTCTTTCCCTTTACATATTTCTTATGCACACTTCTTTCCCTTTACATATTTAACTCGAGGGCTTGTTCCGACATCAGGTGTTTATTTCTTATGCACACTTCTTTCCCTTTACATATTTCTTATGCACACTTCTTTCCCTTTACATATTTCTTATGCACACTTCTTTCCCTTTACATATTTCTTATGCACACTTCTTTCCCTTTACATATTTCTCATGCACACTTCTTTCCCTTTACATATTTCTTATGCACACTTCTTTCCCTTTACATATTTCTTATGCACACTTCTTTCCCTTTACATATTTCTTATGCACACTTCTTTCCCTTTACATATTTCTTATGCACACTTCTTTCCCTTTACATATTTCTTATGCACACTTCTTTCCCTTTACATATTTAACTCGAGGGCTTGTTCTGACATCAGGTGTTTATTTCTTATGCACACTTCTTTCCCTTTACATATTTCTTATGCACACTTCTTTCCCTTTACATATTTCTTATGCACACTTCTTTCCCTTTACATATTTCTTATGCACACTTCTTTCCCTTTACATATTTCTTATGCACACTTCTTTCCCTTTACATATTTCTTATGCACACTTCTTTCCCTTTACATATTTCTTATGCACACTTCTTTCCCTTTACATATTTCTTATGCACACTTCTTTCCCTTTACATATTTAACTCGAGGGCTTGTTCCGACATCAGGTGTTTATTTCTTATGCACACTTCTTTCCCTTTACATATTTCTTATGCACACTTCTTTCCCTTTACATATTTCTTATGCACACTTCTTTCCCTTTACATATTTCTCATGCACACTTCTTTCCCTTTACATATTTCTTATGCACACTTCTTTCCCTTTACATATTTCTTATGCACACTTCTTTCCCTTTACATATTTCTTATGCACACTTCTTTCCCTTTACATATTTCTTATGCACACTTCTTTCCCTTTACATATTTCTTATGCACACTTCTTTCCCTTTACATATTTCTTATGCACACTTCTTTCCCTTTACATATTTCTTATGCACACTTCTTTCCCTTTACATATTTAACTCGAGGGCTTGTTCCGACATCAGGTGTTTATTTCTTATGCACACTTCTTTCCCTTTACATATTTCTTATGCACACTTCTTTCCCTTTACATATTTCTTATGCACACTTCTTTCCCTTTACATATTTCTTATGCACACTTCTTTCCCTTTACATATTTCTTATGCACCCTTTTTTTCCTTTACATATTTCTTATGCACACTTCTTTCCCTTTACATATTTCTTATGCACACTTCTTTCCCTTTACATATTTCTTATGCACACTTCTTTCCCTTTACATATTTCTTATGCACACTTCTTTCCCTTTACATATTTCTTATGCACACTTCTTTCCCTTTACATATTTCTTATGCACACTTCTTTCCCTTTACATATTTCTTATGCACACTTCTTTCCCTTTACATATTTCTCATGCACACTTCTTTCCCTTTACATATTTCTTATGCACACTTCTTTCCCTTTACATATTTCTTATGCACACTTCTTTCCCTTTACATATTTCTTATGCACACTTCTTTCCCTTTACATATTTCTTAAGCACACTTCTTTCCCTTTACATATTTCTTATGCACACTTCTTTCCCTTTACATATTTCTTATGCACACTTCTTTCCCTTTACATATTTCTTATGCACACTTCTTTCCCTTTACATATTTCTTATGCACACTTCTTTCCCTTTACATATTTCTTATGCACACTTCTTTCCCTTTACATATTTCTTATGCACACTTCTTTCCCTTTACATATTTCTTATGCACACTTCTTTCCCTTTACATATTTAACTCGAGGGCTTGTTCCGACATCAGGTGTTTATTTCTTATGCACACTTCTTTCCCTTTACATATTTCTTATGCACACTTCTTTCCCTTTACATATTTCTTATGCACACTTCTTTCCCTTTACATATTTCTTATGCACACTTCTTTCCCTTTACATATTTCTTATGCACACTTCTTTCCCTTTACATATTTCTTTTGCACACTTCTTTCCCTTTACATATTTCTTATGCACACTTCTTTCCCTTTACATATTTCTTATGCACACTTCTTTCCTTTTACATATTTAACTCGAGGGCTTGTTCCGACATCAGGTGTTTATTTCTTATGCACACTTCTTTCCCTTTACATATTTCTTATGCACACTTCTTTCCCTTTACATATTTCTTATGCACACTTCTTTCCCTTTACATATTTCTTATGCACACTTCTTTCCCTTTACATATTTCTTATGCACACTTCTTTCCCTTTACATATTTCTTATGCACACTTCTTTCCCTTTACATATTTCTTATGCACACTTCTTTCCCTTTACATATTTCTTATGCACACTTCTTTCCCTTTACATATTTCTTATGCACACTTCTTTCCCTTTACATATTTCTTATGCACACTTCTTTCCCTTTACATATTTCTTATGCACACTTCTTTCCCTTTACATATTTTTTATGCACACTTCTTTCCCTTTACATATTTAACTCGAGGGCTTGTTCCGACATCAGGTGTTTATTTCTTATGCACACTTCTTTCCCTTTACATATTTCTTATGCACACTTCTTTCCCTTTACATATTTCTTATGCACACTTCTTTCCCTTTACATATTTCTTATGCACACTTCTTTCCCTTTACATATTTCTTATGCACACTTCTTTCCCTTTACATATTTCTTATGCACACTTCTTTCCCTTTACATATTTCTTATGCACACTTTTTTCCCTTTACATATTTCTTATGCACACTTCTTTCCCTTTACATATTTCTTATGCACACTTCTTTCCCTTTACATATTTCTTATGCACACTTCTTTCCCTTTACATATTTCTTATGCACACTTCTTTCCCTTTACATATTTCTTATGCACACTTCTTTCCCTTTACATATTTAACTCGAGGGCTTGTTCCGACATCAGGTGTTTATTTCTTATGCACACTTCTTTCCCTTTACATATTTCTTATGCACACTTCTTTCCCTTTACATATTTCTTATGCACACTTTTTTCCCTTTACATATTTCTTATGCACACTTCTTTCCCTTTACATATGTCTTATGCACACTTCTTTCCCTTTACATATTTCTTATGCACACTTCTTTCCCTTTACATATTTCTTATGCACACTTCTTTCCCTTTACATATTTCTTATGCACACTTCTTTCCCTTTACATATTTCTTATGCACACTTCTTTCCCTTTACATATTTCTTATGCACACTTCTTTCCCTTTACATATTTAACTCGAGGGCTTGTTCCGACATCAGGTGTTTATTTCTTATGCACACTTCTTTCCCTTTACATATTTCTTATGCACACTTCTTTCCCTTTACATATTTCTTATGCACACTTCTTTCCCTTTACATATTTCTTATGCACACTTCTTTCCCTTTACATATTTCTTATGCACACTTCTTTCCCTTTACATATTTCTTATGCACACTTCTTTCCCTTTACATATTTCTCATGCACACTTCTTTCCCTTTACATATTTCTTATGCACACTTCTTTCCCTTTACATATTTCTTATGCACACTTCTTTCCCTTTACATATTTCTTATGCACACTTCTTTCCCTTTACATATTTATTATGCACACTTCTTTCCCTTTACATATTTCTTATGCACACTTCTTTCCCTTTACATATTTCTTATGCACACTTCTTTCCCTTTACATATTTCTTATGCACACTTCTTTCCCTTTACATATTTCTTATGCACACTTCTTTCCCTTTACATATTTCTTATGCACACTTCTTTCCCTTTACATATTTCTTATGCACACTTCTTTCCCTTTACATATTTTTTATGCACACTTCTTTCCCTTTACATATTTAACTCGAGGGCTTGTTCCGACATCAGGTGTTTATTTCTTATGCACACTTCTTTCCCTTTACATATTTCTTATGCACACTTCTTTCCCTTTACATATTTCTTATGCACACTTCTTTCCCTTTACATATTTCTTATGCACACTTCTTTCCCTTTACATATTTCTTATGCACACTTCTTTCCCTTTACATATTTCTTATGCACACTTCTTTCCCTTTACATATTTCTTATGCACACTTCTTTCCCTTTACATATTTCTTATGCACACTTCTTTCCCTTTACATATTTCTTATGCACACTTCTTTCCCTTTACATATTTCTTATGCACACTTCTTTCCCTTTACATATTTCTTATGCACACTTCTTTCCCTTTACATATTTAACTCGAGGGCTTGTTCCGACATCAGGTGTTTATTTCTTATGCACACTTCTTTCCCTTTACATATTTCTTATGCACACTTCTTTCCCTTTACATATTTCTTATGCACACTTTTTTCCCTTTACATATTTCTTATGCACACTTCTTTCCCTTTACATATTTCTTATGCACACTTCTTTCCCTTTACATATTTCTTATGCACACTTCTTTCCCTTTACATATTTAACTCGAGGGCTTGTTCCGACATCAGGTGTTTATTTCTTATGCACACTTCTTTCCCTTTACATATTTCTTATGCACACTTCTTTCCCTTTACATATTTCTTATGCACACTTTTTTCCCTTTACATATTTCTTATGCACACTTCTTTCCCTTTACATATTTCTTATGCACACTTCTTTCCCTTTACATATTTCTTATGCACACTTCTTTCCCTTTACATATTTCTTATGCACACTTCTTTCCCTTTACATATTTCTCATGCACACTTCTTTCCCTTTACATATTTCTTATGCACACTTCTTTCCCTTTACATATTTCTTATGCACACTTCTTTCCCTTTACATATTTCTTATGCACACTTCTTTCCCTTTACATATTTCTTATGCACACTTCTTTCCCTTTACATATTTCTTATGCACACTTCTTTCCCTTTACATATTTCTTATGCACACTTCTTTCCCTTTACATATTTCTTATGCACACTTCTTTCCCTTTACATATTTCTTATGCACACTTCTTTCCCTTTACATATTTCTTATGCACACTTCTTTCCCTTTACATATTTCTTATGCACACTTCTTTCCCTTTACATATTTTTTATGCACACTTCTTTCCCTTTACATATTTAACTCGAGGGCTTGTTCCGACATCAGGTGTTTATTTCTTATGCACACTTCTTTCCCTTTACATATTTCTTATGCACACTTCTTTCCCTTTACATATTTCTTATGCACACTTCTTTCCCTTTACATATTTCTTATGCACACTTCTTTCCCTTTACATATTTCTTATGCACACTTCTTTCCCTTTACATATTTCTTATGCACACTTCTTTCCCTTTACATATTTCTTATGCACACTTCTTTCCCTTTACATATTTCTTATGCACACTTCTTTCCCTTTACATATTTCTTATGCACACTTCTTTCCCTTTACATATTTCTTATGCACACTTCTTTCCCTTTACATATTTCTTATGCACACTTCTTTCCCTTTACATATTTCTTATGCACACTTCTTTCCCTTTACATATTTAACTCGAGGGCTTGTTCCGACATCAGGTGTTTATTTCTTATGCACACTTCTTTCCCTTTACATATTTCTTATGCACACTTCTTTCCCTTTACATATTTCTTATGCACACTTTTTTCCCTTTACATATTTCTTATGCACACTTCTTTCCCTTTACATATTTCTTATGCACACTTCTTTCCCTTTACATATTTCTTATGCACACTTCTTTCCCTTTACATATTTCTTATGCACACTTCTTTCCCTTTACATATTTCTTATGCACACTTCTTTCCCTTTACATATTTCTTATGCACACTTCTTTCCCTTTACATATTTCTTATGCACACTTCTTTCCCTTTACATATTTAACTCGAGGGCTTGTTCCGACATCAGGTGTTTATTTCTTATGCACACTTCTTTCCCTTTACATATTTCTTATGCACACTTCTTTCCCTTTACATATTTCTTATGCACACTTCTTTCCCTTTACATATTTCTTATGCACACTTCTTTCCCTTTACATATTTCTTATGCACACTTCTTTCCCTTTACATATTTCTTATGCACACTTCTTTCCCTTTACATATTTCTCATGCACACTTCTTTCCCTTTACATATTTCTTATGCACACTTCTTTCCCTTTACATATTTCTTATGCACACTTCTTTCCCTTTACATATTTCTTATGCACACTTCTTTCCCTTTACATATTTATTATGCACACTTCTTTCCCTTTACATATTTCTTATGCACACTTCTTTCCCTTTACATATTTCTTATGCACACTTCTTTCCCTTTACATATTTCTTATGCACACTTCTTTCCCTTTACATATTTCTTATGCACACTTCTTTCCCTTTACATATTTCTTATGCACACTTCTTTCCCTTTACATATTTCTTATGCACACTTCTTTCCCTTTACATATTTTTTATGCACACTTCTTTCCCTTTACATATTTAACTCGAGGGCTTGTTCCGACATCAGGTGTTTATTTCTTATGCACACTTCTTTCCCTTTACATATTTCTTATGCACACTTCTTTCCCTTTACATATTTCTTATGCACACTTCTTTCCCTTTACATATTTCTTATGCACACTTCTTTCCCTTTACATATTTCTTATGCACACTTCTTTCCCTTTACATATTTCTTATGCACACTTCTTTCCCTTTACATATTTCTTATGCACACTTCTTTCCCTTTACATATTTCTTATGCACACTTCTTTCCCTTTACATATTTCTTATGCACACTTCTTTCCCTTTACATATTTCTTATGCACACTTCTTTCCCTTTACATATTTCTTATGCACACTTCTTTCCCTTTACATATTTAACTCGAGGGCTTGTTCCGACATCAGGTGTTTATTTCTTATGCACACTTCTTTCCCTTTACATATTTCTTATGCACACTTCTTTCCCTTTACATATTTCTTATGCACACTTTTTTCCCTTTACATATTTCTTATGCACACTTCTTTCCCTTTACATATTTCTTATGCACACTTCTTTCCCTTTACATATTTCTTATGCACACTTCTTTCCCTTTACATATTTCTTATGCACACTTCTTTCCCTTTACATATTTCTTATGCACACTTCTTTCCCTTTACATATTTCTTATGCACACTTCTTTCCCTTTACATATTTCTTATGCACACTTCTTTCCCTTTACATATTTAACTCGAGGGCTTGTTCCGACATCAGGTGTTTATTTCTTATGCACACTTCTTTCCCTTTACATATTTCTTATGCACACTTCTTTCCCTTTACATATTTCTTATGCACACTTCTTTCCCTTTACATATTTCTTATGCACACTTCTTTCCCTTTACATATTTCTTATGCACACTTCTTTCCCTTTACATATTTATTATGCACACTTCTTTCCCTTTACATATTTCTTATGCACACTTCTTTCCCTTTACATATTTCTTATGCACACTTCTTTCCCTTTACATATTTCTTATGCACACTTCTTTCCCTTTACATATTTCTTATGCACACTTCTTTCCCTTTACATATTTCTTATGCACACTTCTTTCCCTTTACATATTTCTTATGCACACTTCTTTCCCTTTACATATTTCTTATGCACACTTCTTTCCCTTTACATATTTAACTCGAGGGCTTGTTCCGACATCAGGTGTTTATTTCTTATGCACACTTCTTTCCCTTTACATATTTCTTATGCACACTTCTTTCCCTTTACATATTTCTTATGCACACTTCTTTCCCTTTACATATTTCTTATGCACACTTCTTTCCCTTTACATATTTCTAATGCACACTTCTTTCCCTTTACATATTTCTTATGCACACTTCTTTCCCTTTACATATTTCTTATGCACACTTCTTTCCCTTTACATATTTCTTATGCACACTTCTTTCCCTTTACATATTTCTTATGCACACTTCTTTCCCTTTACATATTTCTTATGCACACTTCTTTCCCTTTACATATTTCTTATGCACACTTCTTTCCCTTTACATATTTCTTATGCACACTTCTTTCCCTTTACATATTTCTTATGCACACTTCTTTTCCTTTACATATTTCTTATGCACACTTCTTTCCCTTTACATATTTAACTCGAGGGCTTGTTCCGACATCAGGTGTTTATTTCTTATCCACACTTCTTTCCCTTTACATATTTCTTGTGCACACTTCTTTCCCTTTACATATTTCTTATGCACACTTCTTTCCCTTTACATATTTCTTATGCACACTTCTTTCCCTTTACATATTTCTTATGCACACTTCTTTCCCTTTACATATTTCTTATGCACACTTCTTTCCCTTTACATATTTCTTATGCACACTTCTTTCCCTTTACATATTTCTTATGCACACTTCTTTCCCTTTACATATTTCTTATGCACACTTCTTTCCCTTTACATATTTCTTATGCACACTTCTTTCCCTTTACATATTTCTTATGCACACTTCTTTCCCTTTACATATTTAACTCGAGGGCTTGTTCCGACATCAGGTGTTTATTTCTTATGCACACTTCTTTCCCTTTACATATTTCTTATGCACACTTCTTTCCCTTTACATATTTCTTATGCACACTTCTTTCCCTTTACATATTTCTTATGCACACTTCTTTCCCTTTACATATTTCTTATGCACACTTCTTTCCCTTTACATATTTCTTATGCACACTTCTTTCCCCTTACATATTTCTTATGCACACTTCTTTCCCTTTACATATTTCTTATGCACACTTCTTTCCCTTTACATATTTCTTATGCACACTTCTTTCCCTTTACATATTTAACTCGAGGGCTTGTTCCGACATCAGGTGTTTATTTCTTATGCACACTTCTTTCCCTTTACATATTTCTTATGCACACTTCTTTCCCTTTACATATTTCTTATGCACACTTCTTTCCCTTTACATATTTCTTATGCACACTTCTTTCCCTTTACATATTTCTTATGCACACTTCTTTCCCTTTACATATTTCTTATGCACACTTCTTTCCCTTTACATATTTAACTCGAGGGCTTGTTCCGACATCAGGTGTTTATTTCTTATGCACTCTTCTTTCCCTTTACATATTTCTTATGCACACTTCTTTCCCTTTACATATTTCTTATGCACACTTCTTTCCCTTTACATATTTCTTATGCACACTTCTTTCCCTTTACATATTTCTTATGCACACTTCTTTCCCTTTACATATTTCTTATGCACACTTCTTTCCCTTTACATATTTCTTATGCACACTTCTTTCCCTTTACATATTTCGTATGCACACTTCTTTCCCTTTACATATTTCTTATGCACACTTCTTTCCCTTTACATATTTCTTATGCACACTTCTTTCCCTTTACATATTTCTTATGCACACTTCTTTCCCTTTACATATTTCTTATGCACACTTCTTTCCCTTTACATATTTCTTATGCACACTTCTTTCCCTTTACATATTTCTTATGCACACTTCTTTCCCTTTACATATTTAACTCGAGGGCTTGTTCCGACATCAGGTGTTTATTTCTTATGCACACTTCTTTCCCTTTACATATTTCTTATGCACACTTCTTTCCCTTTACATATTTCTTATGCACACTTCTTTCCCTTTACATATTTCTTATGCACACTTCTTTCCCTTTACATATTTCTTATGCACACTTCTTTCCCTTTACATATTTCTTATGCACACTTCTTTCCCTTTACATATTTCTTATGCACACTTCTTTCCCTTTACATATTTCTTATGCACACTTCTTTCCCTTTACATATTTCTTATGCACACTTCTTTCCCTTTACATATTTCTTATGCACACTTCTTTCCCTTTACATATTTCTTATGCACACTTCTTTCCCTTTACATATTTCGTATGCACACTTCTTTCCCTTTACATATTTCTTATGCACACTTCTTTCCCTTTACATATTTAACTTGAGGGCTTGTTCCGACATCAGGTGTTTATTTATTATGCACACTTCTTTCCCTTTACATATTTCTTATGCACACTTCTTTCCCTTTACATATTTCTTATGCACACTTCTTTCCCTTTACATATTTCTTATGCACACTTTTTTCCCTTTACATATTTCTTATGCACACTTCTTTCCCTTTACATATTTCTTATGCACACTTCTTTCCCTTTACATATTTCTTATGCACACTTCTTTCCCTTTACATATTTCTTATGCACACTTCTTTCCCTTTACATATTTCTTATGCACACTTCTTTCCCTTTACATATTTCTTATGCACACTTCTTTCCCTTTACATATTTCTTATGCACACTTCTTTCCCTTTACATATTTAACTCGAGGGCTTGTTCCGACATCAGGTGTTTATTTCTTATGCACACTTCTTTCCCTTCACATATTTCTTATGCACACTTCTTTCCCTTTACATATTTCTTATGCACACTTCTTTCCCTTTACATATTTCTTATGCACACTTCTTTCCCTTTACATATTTCTTATGCACACTTCTTTCCCTTTACATATTTCTTATGCACACTTCTTTCCCTTTACATATTTCTTATGCACACTTCTTTCCCCTTACATATTTCTTATGCACACTTCTTTCCCTTTACATATTTCTTATGCACACTTCTTTCCCTTTACATATTTCTTATGCACACTTCTTTCCCTTTACATATTTCTTATGCACACTTCTTTCCCTTTACATATTTAACTCGAGGGCTTGTTCCGACATCAGGTGTTTATTTCTTATGCACACTTCTTTCCCTTTACATATTTCTTATGCACACTTCTTTCCCTTTACATATTTCTTATGCACACTTCTTTCCCTTTACATATTTCTTATGCACACTTCTTTCCCTTTACATATTTCTTATGCACACTTCTTTCCCTTTACATATTTCGTATGCACACTTCTTTCCCTTTACATATTTCTTATGCACACTTCTTTCCCTTTACATATTTCTTATGCACACTTCTTTCCCTTTACATATTTCTTATGCACACTTCTTTCCCTTTACATATTTCTTATGCACACTTCTTTCCCTTGACATATTTCTTATGCACACTTCTTTCCCTTTACATATTTCTTATGCACACTTCTTTCCCTTTACATATTTAACTCGAGGGCTTGTTCCGACATCAGGTGTTTATTTCTTATGCACACTTCTTTCCCTTTACATATTTCTTATGCACACTTCTTTCCCTTTACATATTTCTTATGCACACTTCTTTCCCTTTACATATTTCTTATGCACACTTCTTTCCCTTTACATATTTCTTATGCACACTTCTTTCCCTTTACATATTTCTTATGCACACTTCTTTCCCTTTACATATTTCTTATGCACACTTCTTTCCCTTTACATATTTCTTATGCACACTTCTTTCCCTTTACATATTTCTTATGCACACTTCTTTCCCTTTACATATTTCTTATGCACACTTCTTTCCCTTTACATATTTCTTATGCACACTTCTTTCCCTTTACATATTTCGTATGCACACTTCTTTCCCTTTACATATTTCTTATGCACACTTCTTTCCCTTTACATATTTAACTCGAGGGCTTGTTCCGACATCAGGTGTTTATTTATTATGCACACTTCTTTCCCTTTACATATTTCTTATGCACACTTCTTTCCCTTTACATATTTCTTATGCACACTTCTTTCCCTTTACATATTTCTTATGCACACTTTTTTCCCTTTACATATTTCTTATGCACACTTCTTTCCCTTTACATATTTCTTATGCACACTTCTTTCCCTTTACATATTTCTTATGCACACTTCTTTCCCTTTACATATTTCTTATGCACACTTCTTTCCCTTTACATATTTCTTATGCACACTTCTTTCCCTTTACATATTTTTTATGCACACTTCTTTCCCTTTACATATTTCTTATGCACACTTCTTTCCCTTTACATATTTAACTCGAGGGCTTGTTCCGACATCAGGTGTTTATTTCTTATGCACACTTCTTTCCCTTCACATATTTCTTATGCACACTTCTTTCCCTTTACATATTTCTTATGCACACTTCTTTCCCTTTACATATTTCTTATGCACACTTCTTTCCCTTTACATATTTCTTATGCACACTTCTTTCCCTTTACATATTTCTTATGCACACTTCTTTCCCTTTACATATTTCTTATGCACACTTCTTTCCCTTTACATATTTCTTATGCACACTTCTTTCCCTTTACATATTTCTTATGCACACTTCTTTCCCTTTACATATTTCTTATGCACACTTCTTTCCCTTTACATATTTCTTATGCACACTTCTTTCCCTTTACATATTTCTTATGCACACTTCTTTCCCTTTACATATTTAACTCGAGGGCTTGTTCCGACATCAGGTGTTTATTTCTTATGCACACTTCTTTCCCTTTACATATTTCTTATGCACACTTCTTTCCCTTTACATATTTCTTATGCACACTTCTTTCCCTTTACATATTTCTTATGCACACTTCTTTCCCTTTACATATTTCTTATGCACACTTCTTTCCCTTTACATATTTCTTATGCACACTTCTTTCCCCTTACATATTTCTTATGCACACTTCTTTCCCTTTACATATTTCTTATGCACACTTCTTTCCCTTTACATATTTCTTATGCACACTTCTTTCCCTTTACATATTTCTTATGCACACTTCTTTCCCTTTACATATTTCTTATGCACACTTCTTTCCCTTTACATATTTCTTATGCACACTTCTTTCCCTTTACATATTTAACTCGAGGGCTTGTTCCGACATCAGGTGTTTATTTCTTATGCACACTTCTTTCCCTTTACATATTTCTTATGCACACTTCTTTCCCTTTACATATTTCTTATGCACACTTCTTTCCCTTTACATATTTCTTATGCACACTTCTTTCCCTTTACATATTTCTTATGCACACTTCTTTCCCTTTACATATTTCTTATGCACACTTCTTTCCCTTTACATATTTCTTATGCACACTTCTTTCCCTTTACATATTTCTTATGCACACTTCTTTCCCTTTACATATTTCTTATGCACACTTCTTTCCCTTTACATATTTCTTATGCACACTTCTTTCCCTTTACATATTTCTTATGCACACTTCTTTCCCTTTACATATTTCTTATGCACACTTCTTTCCCTTTACATATTTCTTATGCACACTTCTTTCCCTTTACATATTTCTTATGCACACTTCTTTCCCTTTACATATTTCTTATGCACATTTCTTTCCCTTTACATATTTCTTATGCACACTTCTTTTTTTCCTTTACATATTTCTTATGCACACTTCTTTCCCTTTACATATTTCTTATGCACACTTCTTTCCCTTTACATATTTCTTATGCACACTTCTTTCCCTTTACATATTTCTTATGCACACTTCTTTCCCTTTACATATTTAACTCGAGGGCTTGTTCCGACATCAGGTGTTTATTTCTTATGCACACTTCTTTCCCTTTACATATTTCTTATGCACACTTCTTTCCCTTTACATATTTCTTATGCACACTTCTTTCCCTTTACATATTTCTTATGCACACTTCTTTCCCTTTACATATTTCTTATGCACACTTCTTTCCCTTTACATATTTCTTATGCACACTTCTTTCCCTTTACATATTTCTTATGCACACTTCTTTCCCTTTACATATTTCTTATGCACACTTCTTTCCCTTTACATATTTCTTATGCACACTTCTTTCCCTTTACATATTTAACTCGAGGGCTTGTTCCGACATCAGGTGTTTATTTCTTATGCACACTTCTTTCCCTTTACATATTTCTTATGCACACTTCTTTCCCTTTACATATTTCTTATGCACACTTCTTTCCCTTTACATATTTCTTATGCACACTTCTTTCCCTTTACATATTTCTTATGCACACTTCTTTCCCTTTACATATTTCTTATGCACACTTCTTTCCCTTTACATATTTCTTATGCACACTTCTTTCCCTTTACATATTTCGTATGCACACTTCTTTCCCTTTACATATTTAACTCGAGGGCTTGTTCCGACATCAGGTGTTTATTTCTTATGCACACTTCTTTCCCTTTACATATTTCTTATGCACACTTCTTTCCCTTTACATATTTCTTATGCACACTTCTTTCCCTTTACATATTTCTTATGCACACTTCTTTCCCTTTACATATTTCTTATGCACACTTCTTTCCCTTTACATATTTCTTATGCACACTTCTTTCCCTTTACATATTTCTTATGCACACTTCTTTCCCTTTACATATTTCTTATGCACACTTATTTCCCTTTACATATTTCTTATGCACACTTCTTTCCCTTTACATATTTCTTATGCACACTTCTTTCCCTTTACATATTTCTTATGCACACTTCTTTCCCTTTACATATTTAACTCGAGGGCTTGTTCCGACATCAGGTGTTTATTTCTTATGCACACTTCTTTCCCTTTACATATTTCTTATGCACACTTCTTTCCCTTTACATATTTCTTATGCACACTTCTTTCCCTTTACATATTTCTTATGCACACTTCTTTCCCTTTACATATTTCTTATGCACACTTCTTTCCCTTTACATATTTCTTATGCACACTTCTTTCCCTTTACATATTTCTTATGCACACTTCTTTCCCTTTACATATTTCTTATGCACACTTCTTTCCCTTTACATATTTCTTATGCACATTTCTTTCCCTTTACATATTTCTTATGCACACTTCTTTTTTTCCTTTACATATTTCTTATGCACACTTCTTTCCCTTTACATATTTCTTATGCACACTTCTTTCCCTTTACATATTTCTTATGCACACTTCTTTCCCTTTAAATATTTCTTATGCACACTTCTTTCCCTTTACATATTTAACTCGAGGGCTTGTTCCGACATCAGGTGTTTATTTCTTATGCACACTTCTTTCCCTTTACATATTTCTTATGCACACTTCTTTCCCTTTACATATTTCTTATGCACACTTCTTTCCCTTTACATATTTCTTATGCACACTTCTTTCCCTTTACATATTTCTTATGCACACTTCTTTCCCTTTACATATTTCTTATGCACACTTCTTTCCCTTTACATATTTCTTATGCACACTTCTTTCCCTTTACATATTTCTTATGCACACTTCTTTCCCTTTACATATTTCTTATGCACACTTCTTTCCCTTTACATATTTAACTCGAGGGCTTGTTCCGACATCAGGTGTTTATTTCTTATGCACACTTCTTTCCCTTTACATATTTCTTATGCACACTTCTTTCCCTTTACATATTTCTTATGCACACTTCTTTCCCTTTACATATTTCTTATGCACACTTCTTTCCCTTTACATATTTCTTATGCACACTTCTTTCCCTTTACATATTTCTTATGCACACTTCTTTCCCTTTACATATTTCTTATGCACACTTCTTTCCCTTTACATATTTCTTATGCACACTTCTTTCCCTTTACATATTTCTTATGCACACTTCTTTCCCTTTACATATTTCTTATGCACACTTCTTTCCCTTTACATATTTCGTATGCACACTTCTTTCCCTTTACATATTTCGTATGCACACTTCTTTCCCTTTACATATTTAACTCGAGGGCTTGTTCCGACATCAGGTGTTTATTTCTTATGCACACTTCTTTCCCTTTACATATTTCTTATGCACACTTCTTTCCCTTTACATATTTCTTATGCACACTTCTTTCCCTTTACATATTTCTTATGCACACTTCTTTCCCTTTACATATTTCTTATGCACACTTCTTTCCCTTTACATATTTCTTATGCACACTTCTTTCCCTTTACATATTTCTTATGCACACTTCTTTCCCTTTACATATTTCTTATGCACACTTATTTCCCTTTACATATTTCTTATGCACACTTCTTTCCCTTTACATATTTCTTATGCACACTTCTTTCCCTTTACATATTTCTTATGCACACTTCTTTCCCTTTACATATTTAACTCGAGGGCTTGTTCCGACATCAGGTGTTTATTTCTTATGCACACTTCTTTCCCTTTACATATTTCTTATGCACACTTCTTTCCCTTTACATATTTCTTATGCACACTTCTTTCCCTTTACATATTTCTTATGCACACTTCTTTCCCTTTACATATTTCTTATGCACACTTCTTTCCCTTTACATATTTCTTATGCACACTTCTTTCCCTTTACATAGTTCTTATGCACACTTCTTTCCCTTTACATATTTCTTATGCACACTTCTTTCCCTTTACATATTTCTTCTGCACACTTCTTTCCCTTTACATATTTATTATGCACACTTCTTTCCCTTTACATATTTATTATGCACACTTCTTTCCCTTTACATATTTCTTATGCACACTTCTTTCCCTTTACATATTTCTTATGCACACTTCTTTCCCTTTACATATTTCTTATGCACACTTCTTTCCCTTTACATATTTCTTATGCACACTTCTTTCCCTTTACATATTTAACTCGAGGGCTTGTTCCGACATCAGGTGTTTATTTCTTATGCACACTTCTTTCCCTTTACATATTTCTTAAGCACACTTCTTTCCCTTTACATATTTCTTATGCACACTTCTTTCCCTTTACATATTTCTTATGCACACTTCTTCCCCTTTACATATTTCTTATGCACACTTCTTTCCCTTTACATATTTCTTATGCACACTTCTTTCCCTTTACATATTTCCTATGCACACTTCTTTCCCTTTACATATTTAACTCGAGGGCTTGTTCCGACATCAGGTGTTTATTTCTTATGCACACTTCTTTCCCTTTACATATTTCTTATGCACACTTCTTTCCCTTTACATATTTCTTATGCACACTTCTTTCCCTTTACATATTTCTTATGCACACTTCTTTCCCTTTACATATTTCTTATGCACACTTCTTTCCCTTTACATATTTCTTATGCACACTTCTTTCCCTTTACATATTTAACTCGAGGGCTTGTTCCGACATCAGGTGTTTATTTCTTATGCACACTTCTTTCCCTTTACATATTTCTTATGCACACTTCTTTCCCTTTACATATTTCTTATGCACACTTCTTTCCCTTTACATGTTTCTTATGCACACTTCTTTCCCTTTACATATTTTTTATGCACACTTCTTTCCCTTTGAATATTTCTTATGCACACTTCTTTCCCTTTACATATTTCTTATGCACACTTCTTTCCCTTTACATATTTCTTATGCACACTTCTTTCCCTTTACATATTTCTTATGCACACTTCTTTCCCTTTACATATTTCTTATGCACACTTCTTTCCCTTTACATATTTAACTCGAGGGCTTGTTCCGACATCAGGTGTTTATTTCTTATGCACACTTCTTTCCCTTTACATATTTCTTATGCACACTTTTTTCCCTTTACATATTTCTTATGCACACTTCTTTCCCTTTACATATTTCTTATGCACACTTCTTTCCCTTTACATATTTCTTATGCACACTTCTTTCCCTTTACATATTTCTTATGCACACTTCTTTCCCTTTACATATTTCTTATGCACACTTCTTTCCCTTTACATATTTCTTATGCACACTTCTTTCCCTTTACATATTTCTTATGCACACTTCTTTCCCTTTACATATTTCTTATGCACACTTCTTTCCCTTTACATATTTAACTCGAGGGCTTGTTCCGACATCAGGTGTTTATTTCTTATGCACACTTCTTTCCCTTTACATATTTCTTATGCACACTTCTTTCCCTTTACATATTTAACTCGAGGGCTTGTTCCGACAGCAGGTGTTTATTTCTTATGCACACTTCTTTCCCTTTACATATTTCTTATGCACACTTCTTTCCCTTTACATATTTCTTATGCACACTTCTTTCCCTTTACATATTTCTTATGCACACTTCTTTCCCTTTACATATTTCTTATGCACACTTATTTCCCTTTACATATTTCTTATGCACACTTCTTTCCCTTTACATATTTCTTATGCACACTTTTTTCCCTTTACATATTTCTTATGCACACTTCTTTCCCTTTACATATTTCTTATGCACACTTCTTTCCCTTTACATATTTCTTATGCACACTTCTTTCCCTTTACATATTTCTTATGCACACTTCTTTCCCTTTACATATTTCTTATGCACACTTCTTTCCCTTTACATATTTCTTATGCACACTTCTTTCCCTTTACATATTTCTTATGCACACTTCTTTCCCTTTACATATTTAACTCGAGGGCGTGTTCCGACATCAGGTGTTTATTTCTTATGCACACTTCTTTCCCTTCACATATTTCTTATGCACACTTCTTTCCCTTTACATATTTCTTATGCACACTTCTTTCCCTTTACATATTTCTTATGCACACTTCTTTCCCTTTACATATTTCTTATGCACACTTCTTTCCCTTTACATATTTCTTATGCACACTTCTTTCCCTTTACATATTTCTTATGCACACTTCTTTCCCTTTACATATTTCTTATGCACACTTCTTTCCCTTTACATATTTCTTATGCACACTTCTTTCCCTTTACATATTTCTTATGCACACTTCTTTCCCTTTACATATTTCTTATGCACACTTCTTTCCCTTTACATATTTCTTATGCACACTTCTTTCCCTTTACATATTTCTTATGCACACTTCTTTCCCTTTACATATTTAACTCGAGGGCTTGTTCCGACATCAGGTGTTTATTTCTTATGCACACTTCTTTCCCTTTACATATTTCTTATGCACACTTCTTTCCCTTTACATATTTCTTATGCACACTTCTTTCCCTTTACATATTTCTTATGCACACTTCTTTCCCTTTACATATTTCTTATGCACACTTCTTTCCCTTTACATATTTCTTATGCACACTTCTTTCCCCTTACATATTTCTTATGCACACTTCTTTCCCTTTACATATTTCTTATGCACACTTCTTTCCCTTTACATATTTCTTATGCACACTTCTTTCCCTTTACATATTTCTTATGCACACTTCTTTCCCTTTACATATTTCTTATGCACACTTCTTTCCCTTTACATATTTCTTATGCACACTTCTTTCCCTTTACATATTTAACTCGAGGGCTTGTTCCGACATCAGGTGTTTATTTCTTATGCACACTTCTTTCCCTTTACATATTTCTTATGCACACTTCTTTCCCTTTACATATTTCTTATGCACACTTCTTTCCCTTTACATATTTCTTATGCACACTTCTTTCCCTTTACATATTTCTTATGCACACTTCTTTCCCTTTACATATTTCTTATGCACACTTCTTTCCCTTTACATATTTCTTATGCACACTTCTTTCCCTTTACATATTTCTTATGCACACTTCTTTCCCTTTACATATTTCTTATGCACACTTCTTTCCCTTTACATATTTCTTATGCACACTTCTTTCCCTTTACATATTTCTTATGCACACTTCTTTCCCTTTACATATTTCTTATGCACACTTCTTTCCCTTTACATATTTCTTATGCACACTTCTTTCCCTTTACATATTTCTTATGCACACTTCTTTCCCTTTACATATTTCTTATGCACATTTCTTTCCCTTTACATATTTCTTATGCACACTTCTTTTTTTCCTTTACATATTTCTTATGCACACTTCTTTCCCTTTACATATTTCTTATGCACACTTCTTTCCCTTTACATATTTCTTATGCACACTTCTTTCCCTTTACATATTTCTTATGCACACTTCTTTCCCTTTACATATTTAACTCGAGGGCTTGTTCCGACATCAGGTGTTTATTTCTTATGCACACTTCTTTCCCTTTACATATTTCTTATGCACACTTCTTTCCCTTTACATATTTCTTATGTACACTTCTTTCCCTTTACATATTTCTTATGCACACTTCTTTCCCTTTACATATTTCTTATGCACACTTCTTTCCCTTTACATATTTCTTATGCACACTTCTTTCCCTTTACATATTTCTTATGCACACTTCTTTCCCTTTACATATTTCTTATGCACACTTCTTTCCCTTTACATATTTCTTATGCACACTTCTTTCCCTTTACATATTTAACTCGAGGGCTTGTTCCGACATCAGGTGTTTATTTCTTATGCACACTTCTTTCCCTTTACATATTTCTTATGCACACTTCTTTCCCTTTACATATTTCTTATGCACACTTCTTTCCCTTTACATATTTCTTATGCACACTTCTTTCCCTTTACATATTTCTTATGCACACTTCTTTCCCTTTACATATTTCTTATGCACACTTCTTTCCCTTTACATATTTCTTATGCACACTTCTTTCCCTTTACATATTTCTTATGCACACTTCTTTCCCTTTACATATTTCTTATGTACACTTCTTTCCCTTTACATATTTCTTATGCACACTTCTTTCCCTTTACATATTTCTTATGCACACTTCTTTCCCTTTACATATTTCGTATGCACACTTCTTTCCCGTTACATATTTAACTCGAGGGCTTGTTCCGACATCAGGTGTTTATTTCTTATGCACACTTCTTTCCCTTTACATATTTCTTATGCACACTTCTTTCCCTTTACATATTTCTTATGCACACTTCTTTCCCTTTACATATTTCTTATGCACACTTCTTTCCCTTTACATATTTCTTATGCACACTTCTTTCCCTTTACATATTTCTTATGCACACTTCTTTCCCTTTACATATTTCTTATGCACACTTCTTTCCCTTTACATATTTCTTATGCACACTTATTTCCCTTTACATATTTCTTATGCACACTTCTTTCCCTTTACATATTTCTTATGCACACTTCTTTCCCTTTACATATTTCTTATGCACACTTCTTTCCCTTTACATATTTAACTCGAGGGCTTGTTCCGACATCAGGTGTTTATTTCTTATGCACACTTCTTTCCCTTTACATATTTCTTATGCACACTTCTTTCCCTTTACATATTTCTTATGCACACTTCTTTCCCTTTACATATTTCTTATGCACACTTCTTTCCCTTTACATATTTCTTATGCACACTTCTTTCCCTTTACATATTTCTTATGCACACTTCTTTCCCTTTACATAGTTCTTATGCACACTTCTTTCCCTTTACATATTTCTTATGCACACTTCTTTCCCTTTACATATTTCTTCTGCACACTTCTTTCCCTTTACATATTTATTATGCACACTTCTTTCCCTTTACATATTTATTATGCACACTTCTTTCCCTTTACATATTTATTATGCACACTTCTTTCCCTTTACATATTTATTATGCACACTTCTTTCCCTTTACATATTTCTTATGCACACTTCTTTCCCTTTACATATTTCTTATGCACACTTCTTTCCCTTTACATATTTAACTCGAGGGCTTGTTCCGACATCAGGTGTTTATTTCTTATGCACACTTCTTTCCCTTTACATATTTCTTATGCACACTTCTTTCCCTTTACATATTTCTTATGCACACTTCTTTCCCTTTACATATTTCTTATGCACACTTCTTTCCCTTTACATATTTCTTATGCACACTTCTTTCCCTTTACATATTTCTTATGCACACTTCTTTCCCTTTACATATTTCCTATGCACACTTCTTTCCCTTTACATATTTAACTCGAGGGCTTGTTCCGACATCAGGTGTTTATTTCTTATGCACACTTCTTTCCCTTTACATATTTCTTATGCACACTTCTTTCCCTTTACATATTTCTTATGCACACTTCTTTCCCTTTACATATTTCTTATGCACACTTCTTTCCCTTTACATATTTCTTATGCACACTTCTTTCCCTTTACATATTTCTTATGCACACTTCTTTCCCTTTACATATTTAACTCGAGGGCTTGTTCCGACATCAGGTGTTTATTTCTTATGCACACTTCTTTCCCTTTACATATTTCTTATGCACACTTCTTTCCCTTTACATATTTCTTATGCACACTTCTTTCCCTTTACATATTTCTTATGCACACTTCTTTCCCTTTACATATTTTTTATGCACACTTCTTTCCCTTTGAATATTTCTTATGCACACTTCTTTCCCTTTACATATTTCTTATGCACACTTCTTTCCCTTTACATATTTCTTATGCACACTTCTTTCCCTTTACATATTTCTTATGCACACTTCTTTCCCTTTACATATTTCTTATGCACACTTCTTTCCCTTTACATATTTAACTCGAGGGCTTGTTCCGACATCAGGTGTTTATTTCTTATGCACACTTCTTTCCCTTTACATATTTCTTATGCACACTTCTTTCCCTTTACATATTTCTTATGCACACTTCTTTCCCTTTACATATTTCTTATGCACACTTCTTTCCCTTTACATATTTCTTATGCACACTTCTTTCCCTTTACATATTTCTTATGCACACTTCTTTCCCTTTACATATTTCTTATGCACACTTCTTTCCCTTTACATATTTCTTATGCACACTTCTTTCCCTTTACATATTTCTTATGCACACTTCTTTCCCTTTACATATTTCTTATGCACACTTCTTTCCCTTTACATATTTAACTCGAGGGCTTGTTCCGACATCAGGTGTTTATTTCTTATGCACACTTCTTTCCCTTTACATATTTCTTATGCACACTTCTTTCCCTTTACATATTTAACTCGAGGGCTTGTTCCGACAGCAGGTGTTTATTTCTTATGCACACTTCTTTCCCTTTACATATTTCTTATGCACACTTCTTTCCCTTTACATATTTCTTATGCACACTTCTTTCCCTTTACATATTTCTTATGCACTCTTCTTTCCCTTTACATATTTCTTATGCACACTTCTTTCCCTTTACATATTTCTTATGCACACTTCTTTCCCTTTACATATTTCTTATGCACACTTCTTTCCCTTTACATATTTCTTATGCACACTTATTTCCCTTTACATATTTCTTATGCACACTTCTTTCCCTTTACATATTTCTTATGCACACTTCTTTCCCTTTACATATTTCTTATGCACACTTCTTTCCCTTTACATATTTAACTCGAGGGATTGTTCCGACATCAGGTGTTTATTTCTTATGCACACTTCTTTCCCTTTACATATTTCTTATGCACACTTCTTTCCCTTTACATATTTCTTATGCACACTTCTTTCCCTTTACATATTTCTTATGCACACTTCTTTCCCTTTACATATTTCTTATGCACACTTCTTTCCCTTTACATATTTCTTATGCACACTTCTTTCCCTTTACATATTTCTTATGCACACTTCTTTCCCTTTACATATTTCTTATGCACACTTCTTTCCCTTTACATATTTCTTCTGCACACTTCTTTCCCTTTACATATTTATTATGCACACTTCTTTCCCTTTACATATTTATTATGCACACTTCTTTCCCTTTACATATTTATTATGCACACTTCTTTCCCTTTACATATTTCTTATGCACACTTCTTTCCCTTTACATATTTCTTATGCACACTTCTTTCCCTTTACATATTTCTTATGCACACTTCTTTCCCTTTACATATTTAACTCGAGGGCTTGTTCCGACATCAGGTGTTTATTTCTTATGCACACTTCTTTCCCTTTACATATTTCTTATGCACACTTCTTTCCCTTTACATATTTCTTATGCACACTTCTTTCCCTTTACATATTTCTTATGCACACTTCTTTCCCTTTACATATTTCTTATGCACACTTCTTTCCCTTTACATATTTCTTATGCACACTTCTTTCCCTTTACATATTTCTTATGCACACTTCTTTCCCTTTACATATTTAACTCGAGGGCTTGTTCCGACATCAGGTGTTTATTTCTTATGCACACTTCTTTCCCTTTACATATTTCTTATGCACACTTCTTTCCCTTTACATATTTCTTATGCACACTTCTTTCCCTTTACATATTTCTTATGCACACTTCTTTCCCTTTACATATTTCTTATGCACACTTCTTTCCCTTTACATATTTCTAATGCACACTTATTTCCCTTTACATATTTAACTCGAGGGCTTGTTCCGACATCAGGTGTTTATTTATTATGCACACTTCTTTCCCTTTACATATTTCTTATGCACACTTCTTTCCCTTTACATATTTCTTATGCACACTTCTTTCCCTTTACATATTTCTTATGCACACTTCTTTCCCTTTACATATTTCTTATGCACACTTCTTTCCCTTTGAATATTTCTTATGCACACTTCTTTCCCTTTACATATTTCTTATGCACACTTCTTTCCCTTTACATATTTCTTATGCACACTTCTTTCCCTTTACATATTTCTTATGCACACTTCTTTCCCTTTACATATTTCTTATGCACACTTCTTTCCCTTTACATATTTAACTCGAGGGCTTGTTCCGACATCAGGTGTTTATTTCTTATGCACACTTCTTTCCCTTTACACATTTCTTATGCACACTTCTTTCCCTTTACATATTTCTTATGCACACTTCTTTCCCTTTACATATTTCTTATGCACACTTCTTTCTCTTTACATATTTCTTATGCACACTTCTTTCCCTTTACATATTTCTTATGCACACTTCTTTCCCTTTACATATTTCTTATGCACACTTCTTTCCCTTTACATATTTAACTCGAGGGCTTGTTCCGACATCAGGTGTTTATTTCTTATGCACACTTCTTTCCCTTTACATATTTCTTATGCACACTTCTTTCCCTTTACATATTTCTTATGCACACTTCTTTCCCTTTACATATTTCTTATGCACACTTCTTTCTCTTTACATATTTCTTATGCACACTTCTTTCCCTTTACATATTTCTTATGCACACTTCTTTCCCTTTACATATTTCTTATGCACACTTCTTTCCCTTTACATATTTCTTATGCACACTTCTTTCCCTTTACATATTTCTTATGCACACTTCTTTCCCTTTACATATTTAACTCGAGGGCTTGTTCCGACATCAGGTGTTTATTTCTTATGCACACTTCTTTCCCTTTACATATTTCTTATGCACACTTCTTTCCCTTTACATATTTAACTCGAGGGCTTGTTCCGACAGCAGGTGTTTATTTCTTATGCACACTTCTTTCCCTTTACATATTTCTTATGCACACTTCTTTCCCTTTACATATTTCTTATGCACACTTCTTTCCCTTTACATATTTCTTATGCACACTTCTTTCCCTTTACATATTTAACTCGAGGGCTTGTTCCGACATCAGGTGTTTATTTCTTATGCACACTTCTTTCCCTTTACATATTTCTTATGCACACTTCTTTCCCTTTACATATTTAACTCGAGGGCTTGTTCCGACATCAGGTGTTTATTTCTTATGCACACTTCTTTCCCTTTACATATTTCTTATGCACACTTCTTTCCCTTTACATATTTCTTATGCACACTTCTTTCCCTTTACATATTTCTTATGCACACTTCTTTCTCTTTACATATTTCTTATGCACACTTCTTTCCCTTTACATATTTCTTATGCACACTTCTTTCCCTTTACATATTTCTTATGCACACTTCTTTCCCTTTACATATTTCTTATGCACACTTCTTTCCCTTTACATATTTCTTATGCACACTTCTTTCCCTTTACATATTTCTTATGCACACTTCTTTCCCTTTACATATTTCTTATGCACACTTCTTTCCCTTTACATATTTTTTATGCACACTTCTTTCCCTTTGAATATTTCTTATGCACACTTCTTTCCCTTTACATATTTCTTATGCACACTTCTTTCCCTTTACATATTTCTTATGCACACTTCTTTCCCTTTACATATTTCTTATGCACACTTCTTTCCCTTTACATATTTCTTATGCACACTTCTTTCCCTTTACATATTTAACTCGAGGGCTTGTTCCGACATCAGGTGTTTATTTCTTATGCACACTTCTTTCCCTTTACATATTTCTTATGCACACTTCTTTCCCTTTACATATTTCTTATGCACACTTCTTTCCCTTTACATATTTCTTATGCACACTTCTTTCCCTTTACATATTTCTTATGCACACTTCTTTCCCTTTACATATTTCTTATGCACACTTCTTTCCCTTTACATATTTCTTATGCACACTTCTTTCCCTTTACATATTTCTTATGCACACTTCTTTCCCTTTACATATTTCTTATGCACACTTCTTTCCCTTTACATATTTCTTATGCACACTTCTTTCCCTTTACATATTTAACTCGAGGGCTTGTTCCGACATCAGGTGTTTATTTCTTATGCACACTTCTTTCCCTTTACATATTTCTTATGCACACTTCTTTCCCTTTACATATTTAACTCGAGGGCTTGTTCCGACAGCAGGTGTTTATTTCTTATGCACACTTCTTTCCCTTTACATATTTCTTATGCACACTTCTTTCCCTTTACATATTTCTTATGCACACTTCTTTCCCTTTACATATTTCTTATGCACTCTTCTTTCCCTTTACATATTTCTTATGCACACTTCTTTCCCTTTACATATTTCTTATGCACACTTCTTTCCCTTTACATATTTCTTATGCACACTTCTTTCCCTTTACATATTTCTTATGCACACTTATTTCCCTTTACATATTTCTTATGCACACTTCTTTCCCTTTACATATTTCTTATGCACACTTCTTTCCCTTTACATATTTCTTATGCACACTTCTTTCCCTTTACATATTTAACTCGAGGGATTGTTCCGACATCAGGTGTTTATTTCTTATGCACACTTCTTTCCCTTTACATATTTCTTATGCACACTTCTTTCCCTTTACATATTTCTTATGCACACTTCTTTCCCTTTACATATTTTTTATGCACACTTCTTTCCCTTTACATATTTCTTATGCACACTTCTTTCCCTTTACATATTTCTTATGCACACTTCTTTCCCTTTACATATTTCTTATGCACACTTCTTTCCCTTTACATATTTCTTATGCACACTTCTTTCCCTTTACATATTTCTTCTGCACACTTCTTTCCCTTTACATATTTATTATGCACACTTCTTTCCCTTTACATATTTATTATGCACACTTCTTTCCCTTTACATATTTATTATGCACACTTCTTTCCCTTTACATATTTCTTATGCACACTTCTTTCCCTTTACATATTTCTTATGCACACTTCTTTCCCTTTACATATTTCTTATGCACACTTCTTTCCCTTTACATATTTAACTCGAGGGCTTGTTCCGACATCAGGTGTTTATTTCTTATGCACACTTCTTTCCCTTTACATATTTCTTATGCACACTTCTTTCCCTTTACATATTTCTTATGCACACTTCTTTCCCTTTACATATTTCTTATGCACACTTCTTTCCCTTTACATATTTCTTATGCACACTTCTTTCCCTTTACATATTTCTTATGCACACTTCTTTCCCTTTACATATTTCTTATGCACACTTCTTTCCCTTTACATATTTAACTCGAGGGCTTGTTCCGACATCAGGTGTTTATTTCTTATGCACACTTCTTTCCCTTTACATATTTCTTATGCACACTTCTTTCCCTTTACATATTTCTTATGCACACTTCTTTCCCTTTACATATTTCTTATGCACACTTCTTTCCCTTTACATATTTCTTATGCACACTTCTTTCCCTTTACATATTTCTTATGCACACTTATTTCCCTTTACATATTTAACTCGAGGGCTTGTTCCGACATCAGGTGTTTATTTATTATGCACACTTCTTTCCCTTTACATATTTCTTATGCACACTTCTTTCCCTTTACATATTTCTTATGCACACTTCTTTCCCTTTACATATTTCTTATGCACACTTCTTTCCCTTTACATATTTCTTATGCACACTTCTTTCCCTTTGAATATTTCTTATGCACACTTCTTTCCCTTTACATATTTCTTATGCACACTTCTTTCCCTTTACATATTTCTTATGCACACTTCTTTCCCTTTACATATTTCTTATGCACACTTCTTTCCCTTTACATATTTCTTATGCACACTTCTTTCCCTTTACATATTTAACTCGAGGGCTTGTTCCGACATCAGGTGTTTATTTCTTATGCACACTTCTTTCCCTTTACACATTTCTTATGCACACTTCTTTCCCTTTACATATTTCTTATGCACACTTCTTTCCCTTTACATATTTCTTATGCACACTTCTTTCTCTTTACATATTTCTTATGCACACTTCTTTCCCTTTACATATTTCTTATGCACACTTCTTTCCCTTTACATATTTCTTATGCACACTTCTTTCCCTTTACATATTTAACTCGAGGGCTTGTTCCGACATCAGGTGTTTATTTCTTATGCACACTTCTTTCCCTTTACATATTTCTTATGCACACTTCTTTCCCTTTACATATTTCTTATGCACACTTCTTTCCCTTTACATATTTCTTATGCACACTTCTTTCTCTTTACATATTTCTTATGCACACTTCTTTCCCTTTACATATTTCTTATGCACACTTCTTTCCCTTTACATATTTCTTATGCACACTTCTTTCCCTTTACATATTTCTTATGCACACTTCTTTCCCTTTACATATTTCTTATGCACACTTCTTTCCCTTTACATATTTAACTCGAGGGCTTGTTCCGACATCAGGTGTTTATTTCTTATGCACACTTCTTTCCCTTTACATATTTCTTATGCACACTTCTTTCCCTTTACATATTTAACTCGAGGGCTTGTTCCGACAGCAGGTGTTTATTTCTTATGCACACTTCTTTCCCTTTACATATTTCTTATGCACACTTCTTTCCCTTTACATATTTCTTATGCACACTTCTTTCCCTTTACATATTTCTTATGCACACTTCTTTCCCTTTACATATTTAACTCGAGGGCTTGTTCCGACATCAGGTGTTTATTTCTTATGCACACTTCTTTCCCTTTACATATTTCTTATGCACACTTCTTTCCCTTTACATATTTAACTCGAGGGCTTGTTCCGACATCAGGTGTTTATTTCTTATGCACACTTCTTTCCCTTTACATATTTCTTATGCACACTTCTTTCCCTTTACATATTTCTTATGCACACTTCTTTCCCTTTACATATTTCTTATGCACACTTCTTTCTCTTTACATATTTCTTATGCACACTTCTTTCCCTTTACATATTTCTTATGCACACTTCTTTCCCTTTACATATTTCTTATGCACACTTCTTTCCCTTTACATATTTCTTATGCACACTTCTTTCCCTTTACATATTTCTTATGCACACTTCTTTCCCTTTACATATTTAACTCGAGGGCTTGTTCCGACATCAGGTGTTTATTTCTTATGCACACTTCTTTCCCTTTACATATTTCTTATGCACACTTCTTTCCCTTTACATATTTAACTCGAGGGCTTGTTCCGACAGCAGGTGTTTATTTCTTATGCACACTTCTGTCCCTTTACATATTTCTTATGCACACTTCTTTCCCTTTACATATTTCTTATGCACACTTCTTTCCCTTTACATATTTAACTCGAGGGCTTGTTCCGACATCAGGTGTTTATTTCTTATGCACACTTCTTTCCCTTTACATATTTCTTATGCACACTTCTTTCCCTTTACATATTTAACTCGAGGGCTTGTTCCGACAGCAGGTGTTTATTTCTTATGCACACTTCTTTCCCTTTACATATTTCTTATGCACACTTCTTTCCCTTTACATATTTCTTATGCACACTTCTTTCCCTTTACATATTTCTTATGCACACTTCTTTCCCTTTACATATTTAACTCGAGGGCTTGTTCCGACATCAGGTGTTTATTTCTTATGCACACTTCTTTCCCTTTACATATTTCTTATGCACACTTCTTTCCCTTTACATATTTCTTATGCACACTTCTTTCCCTTTACATATTTCTTATGCACACTTCTTTCCCTTTACATATTTCTTATGCACACTTCTTTCCCTTTACATATTTCTTATGCACACTTCTTTCCCTTTACATATTTCTTATGCACACTTCTTTCCCTTTACATATTTCTTATGCACACTTCTTTCCCTTTACATATTTAACTCGAGGGCTTGTTCCGACATCAGGTGTTTATTTCTTATGCACACTTCTTTCCCTTTACATATTTCTTATGCACACTTCTTTCCCTTTACATATTTAACTCGAGGGCTTGTTCCGACATCAGGTGTTTATTTCTTATGCACACTTCTTTCCCTTTACATATTTCTTATGCACACTTCTTTCCCTTTACATATTTCTTATGCACACTTCTTTCCCTTTACATATTTCTTATGCACACTTCTTTCCCTTTACATATTTAACTCGAGGGCTTGTTCCGACATCAGGTGTTTATTTCTTATGCACACTTCTTTCCCTTTACATATTTATTATGCACACTTCTTTCCCTTTACATATTTCTTATGCACACTTCTTTCCCTTTACATATTTCTTATGCACACTTATTTCCCTTACATATTTCTTATGCACACTTCTTTCCCTTTACATATTTAACTCGAGGGCTTGTTCCGACATCAGGTGTTTATTTCTTATGCACACTTCTTTCCCTTTACATATTTCTTATGCACACTTCTTTCCCTTTACATATTTCTTATGCACACTTCTTTCCCTTTACATATTTCTTATGCACACTTCTTTCCCTTTACATATTTCTTATGCACACTTCTTTCCCTTTACATATTTCTTATGCACACTTCTTTCCCTTTACATATTTCTTATGCACACTTATTTCCCTTTACATATTTAACTCGAGGGCTTGTTCCGACATCAGGTGTTTATTTCTTATGCACACTTCTTTCCCTTTACATATTTCTTATGCACACTTCTTTCCCTTTACATATTTCTTATGCACACTTCTTTCCCTTTACATATTTCTTATGCACACTTCTTTCCCTTTACATATTTCTTATGCACACTTCTTTCCCTTTACATATTTCTTATGCACACTTCTTTCCCTTTACATATTTCTTATGCACACTTCTTTCCCTTTACATATTTCTTATGCAGACTTCTTTCCCTTTACATATTTCTTATGCAGACTTCTTTCCCTTTACATATTTCTTATGCACACTTCTTTCCCTTTACATATTTCTTATGCACACTTCTTTCCCTTTTCTTATGCACACTTCTTTCCCTTTACATATTTCTTATGCACACTTCTTTCCCTTTACATATTTCTTATGCACACTTCTTTCCCTTTACATATTTCTTATGCACACTTCTTTCCCTTTACATATTTCTTATGCACACTTCTTTCCCTTTACATATTTCTTATGCACACTTCTTTCCCTTTACATATTTCTTATGCACACTTCTTTCCCTTTACATATTTCTTATGCACACTTCTTTCCCTTTACATATTTCTTATGCACACTTCTTTCCCTTTACATATTTAACTCGAGGGCTTGTTCCGACATCAGGTGTTTATTTCTTAGGCACACTTCTTTCCCTTTACATATTTCTTATGCACACTTCTTTCCCTTTACATATTTCTTATGCACACTTCTTTCCCTTTACATATTTCTTATGCACACTTCTTTCCCTTTACATATTTCTTATGCACACTTCTTTCCCTTTACATATTTCTTATGCACACTTATTTCCCTTTACATATTTAACTCGAGGGCTTGTTCCGACATCAGGTGTTTATTTATTATGCACACTTCTTTCCCTTTACATATTTCTTATGCACACTTCTTTCCCTTTACATATTTCTTATGCACACTTCTTTCCCTTTACATATTTCTTATGCACACTTCTTTCCCTTTACATATTTCTTATGCACACTTCTTTCCCTTTGAATATTTCTTATGCACACTTCTTTCCCTTTACATATTTCTTATGCACACTTCTTTCCCTTTACATATTTCTTATGCACACTTCTTTCCCTTTACATATTTCTTATGCACACTTCTTTCCCTTTACATATTTCTTATGCACACTTCTTTCCCTTTACATATTTAACTCGAGGGCTTGTTCCGACATCAGGTGTTTATTTCTTATGCACACTTCTTTCCCTTTACATATTTCTTATGCACACTTCTTTCCCTTTACATATTTCTTATGCACACTTCTTTCCCTTTACATATTTCTTATGCACACTTCTTTCTCTTTACATATTTCTTATGCAAACTTCTTTCCCTTTACATATTTCTTATGCACACTTCTTTCCCTTTACATATTTCTTATGCACACTTCTTTCCCTTTACATATTTAACTCGAGGGCTTGTTCCGACATCAGGTGTTTATTTCTTATGCACACTTCTTTCCCTTTACATATTTCTTATGCACACTTCTTTCCCTTTACATATTTCTTATGCACACTTCTTTCCCTTTACATATTTAACTCGAGGGCTTGTTCCGACATCAGGTGTTTATTTCTTAGGCACACTTCTTTCCCTTTACATATTTCTTATGCACACTTCTTTCCCTTTACATATTTCTTATGCACACTTCTTTCCCTTTACATATTTCTTATGCACACTTCTTTCCCTTTACATATTTCTTATGCACACTTCTTTCCCTTTACATATTTCTTATGCACACTTATTTCCCTTTACATATTTAACTCGAGGGCTTGTTCCGACATCAGGTGTTTATTTATTATGCACACTTCTTTCCCTTTACATATTTCTTATGCACACTTCTTTCCCTTTACATATTTCTTATGCACACTTCTTTCCCTTTACATATTTCTTATGCACACTTCTTTCCCTTTACATATTTCTTATGCACACTTCTTTCCCTTTGAATATTTCTTATGCACACTTCTTTCCCTTTACATATTTCTTATGCACACTTCTTTCCCTTTACATATTTCTTATGCACACTTCTTTCCCTTTACATATTTCTTATGCACACTTCTTTCCCTTTACATATTTCTTATGCACACTTCTTTCCCTTTACATATTTAACTCGAGGGCTTGTTCCGACATCAGGTGTTTATTTCTTATGCACACTTCTTTCCCTTTACATATTTCTTATGCACACTTCTTTCCCTTTACATATTTCTTATGCACACTTCTTTCCCTTTACATATTTCTTATGCACACTTCTTTCTCTTTACATATTTCTTATGCAAACTTCTTTCCCTTTACATATTTCTTATGCACACTTCTTTCCCTTTACATATTTCTTATGCACACTTCTTTCCCTTTACATATTTAACTCGAGGGCTTGTTCCGACATCAGGTGTTTATTTCTTATGCACACTTCTTTCCCTTTACATATTTCTTATGCACACTTCTTTCCCTTTACATATTTCTTATGCACACTTCTTTCCCTTTACATATTTCTTATGCACACTTCTTTCCCTTTACATATTTCTTATGCACACTTCTTTCCCTTTACATATTTCTTATGCACACTTCTTTCCCTTTACATATTTCTTATGCACACTTCTTTCCCTTTACATATTTAACTCGAGGGCTTGTTCCGACATCAGGTGTTTATTTCTTATGCACACTTCTTTCCCTTTACATATTTCTTATGCACACTTCTTTCCCTTTACATATTTAACTCGAGGGCTTGTTCCGACAGCAGGTGTTTATTTCTTATGCACACTTCTTTCCCTTTACATATTTCTTATGCACACTTCTTTCCCTTTACATATTTCTTATGCACACTTCTTTCCCTTTACATATTTCTTATGCACACTTCTTTCCCTTTACATATTTAACTCGAGGGCTTGTTCCGACATCAGGTGTTTATTTCTTATGCACACTTCTTTCCCTTTACATATTTCTTATGCACACTTCTTTCCCTTTACATATTTCTTATGCACACTTCTTTCCCTTTACATATTTCTTATGCACACTTCTTTCCCTTTACATATTTCTTATGCACACTTCTTTCCCTTTACATATTTCTTATGCACACTTCTTTCCCTTTACATATTTCTTATGCACACTTCTTTCCCTTTACATATTTAACTCGAGGGCTTGTTCCGACATCAGGTGTTTATTTCTTATGCACACTTCTTTCCCTTTACATATTTCTTATGCACACTTCTTTCCCTTTACATATTTAACTCGAGGGCTTGTTCCGACAGCAGGTGTTTATTTCTTATGCACACTTCTTTCCCTTTACATATTTCTTATGCACACTTCTTTCCCTTTACATATTTCTTATGCACACTTCTTTCCCTTTACATATTTCTTATGCACACTTCTTTCCCTTTACATATTTAACTCGAGGGCTTGTTCCGACATCAGGTGTTTATTTCTTATGCACACTTCTTTCCCTTTACATATTTCTTATGCACACTTCTTTCCCTTTACATATTTCTTATGCACACTTCTTTCCCTTTACATATTTCTTATGCACACTTCTTTCCCTTTACATATTTCTTATGCACACTTCTTTCCCTTTACATATTTCTTATGCACACTTCTTTCCCTTTACATATTTCTTATGCACACTTCTTTCCCTTTACATATTTCTTATGCACACTTCTTTCCCTTTACATATTTAACTCGAGGGCTTGTTCCGACATCAGGTGTTTATTTCTTATGCACACTTCTTTCCCTTTACATATTTCTTATGCACACTTCTTTCCCTTTACATATTTAACTCGAGGGCTTGTTCCGACATCAGGTGTTTATTTCTTATGCACACTTCTTTCCCTTTACATATTTCTTATGCACACTTCTTTCCCTTTACATATTTCTTATGCACACTTCTTTCCCTTTACATATTTCTTATGCACACTTATTTCCCTTACATATTTCTTATGCACACTTCTTTCCCTTTACATATTTAACTCGAGGGCTTGTTCCGACATCAGGTGTTTATTTCTTATGCACACTTCTTTCCCTTTACATATTTCTTATGCACACTTCTTTCCCTTTACATATTTCTTATGCACACTTCTTTCCCTTTACATATTTCTTATGCACACTTCTTTCCCTTTACATATTTCTTATGCACACTTCTTTCCCTTTACATATTTCTTATGCACACTTCTTTCCCTTTACATATTTCTTATGCACACTTATTTCCCTTTACATATTTAACTCGAGGGCTTGTTCCGACATCAGGTGTTTATTTCTTATGCACACTTCTTTCCCTTTACATATTTCTTATGCACACTTCTTTCCCTTTACATATTTCTTATGCACACTTCTTTCCCTTTACATATTTCTTATGCACACTTCTTTCCCTTTACATATTTCTTATGCACACTTCTTTCCCTTTACATATTTCTTATGCACACTTCTTTCCCTTTACATATTTCTTATGCACACTTCTTTCCCTTTACATATTTCTTATGCACACTTCTTTCCCTTTACATATTTCTTATGCAGACTTCTTTCCCTTTACATATTTCTTATGCACACTTCTTTCCCTTTACATATTTCTTATGCACACTTCTTTCCCTTTTCTTATGCACACTTCTTTCCCTTTACATATTTCTTATGCACACTTCTTTCCCTTTACATATTTCTTATGCACACTTCTTTCCCTTTACATATTTCTTATGCACACTTCTTTCCCTTTACATATTTCTTATGCACACTTCTTTCCCTTTACATATTTCTTATGCACACTTCTTTCCCTTTACATATTTAACTCGAGGGCTTGTTCCGACATCAGGTGTTTATTTCTTATGCACACTTCTTTCCCTTTACATATTTCTTATGCACACTTCTTTCCCTTTACATATTTCTTATGCACAC
Organism: Crossaster papposus; assembly: GCA_037893245.1. Lineage (NCBI taxonomy): Eukaryota > Metazoa > Echinodermata > Asteroidea > Velatida > Solasteridae > Crossaster > Crossaster papposus. The sequence continues at coordinate 151,920 of JBAIAA010001317.1, forward strand.
TTCTTTCCCTTTACATATTTCTTATGCACACTTCTTTCTCTTTACATATTTCTTATGCACACTTCTTTCCCTTTACATATTTCTTATGCACACTTCTTTCCCTTTACATATTTCTTATGCACACTTCTTTCCCTTTACATATTTAACTCGAGGGCTTGTTCGGACATCAGGTGTTTATTTCTTATGCACACTTCTTTCCCTTTACATATTTCTTATGCACACTTCTTTCCCTTTACATATTTCTTATGCACACTTCTTTCCCTTTACATATTTCTTATGCACACTTCTTTCTCTTTACATATTTCTTATGCACACTTCTTTCCCTTTACATATTTCTTATGCACACTTCTTTCCCTTTACATATTTCTTATGCACACTTCTTTCCCTTTACATATTTCTTATGCACACTTCTTTCCCTTTACATATTTCTTATGCACACTTCTTTCCCTTTACATATTTAACTCGAGGGCTTGTTCCGACATCAGGTGTTTATTTCTTATGCACACTTCTTTCCCTTTACATATTTCTTATGCACACTTCTTTCCCTTTACATATTTAACTCGAGGGCTTGTTCCGACAGCAGGTGTTTATTTCTTATGCACACTTCTTTCCCTTTACATATTTCTTATGCACACTTCTTTCCCTTTACATATTTCTTATGCACACTTCTTTCCCTTTACATATTTCTTATGCACACTTCTTTCCCTTTACATATTTAACTCGAGGGCTTGTTCCGACATCAGGTGTTTATTTCTTATGCACACTTCTTTCCCTTTATATATTTCTTATGCACACTTCTTTCCCTTTACATATTTCTTATGCACACTTCTTTCCCTTTACATATTTCTTATGCACACTTCTTTCCCTTTACATATTTCTTATGCACACTTCTTTCCCTTTACATATTTAACTCGAGGGCTTGTTCCGACATCAGGTGTTTATTTCTTATGCACACTTCTTTCCCTTTACATATTTCTTATGCACACTTCTTTCCCTTTACATATTTAACTCGAGGGCTTGTTCCGACATCAGGTGTTTATTTCTTATGCACACTTCTTTCCCTTTACATATTTCTTATGCACACTTCTTTCCCTTTACATATTTCTTATGCACACTTCTTTCCCTTTACATATTTCTTATGCACACTTCTTTCCCTTTACATATTTAACTCGAGGGCTTGTTCCGACATCAGGTGTTTATTTCTTATGCACACTTCTTTCCCTTTACATATTTCTTATGCACACTTCTTTCCCTTTACATATTTCTTATGCACACTTCTTTCCCTTTACATATTTCTTATGCACACTTATTTCCCTTACATATTTCTTATGCACACTTCTTTCCCTTTACATATTTAACTCGAGGGCTTGTTCCGACATCAGGTGTTTATTTCTTATGCACACTTCTTTCCCTTTACATATTTCTTATGCACACTTCTTTCCCTTTACATATTTCTTATGCACACTTCTTTCCCTTTACATATTTCTTATGCACACTTCTTTCCCTTTACATATTTCTTATGCACACTTCTTTCCCTTTACATATTTCTTATGCACACTTCTTTCCCTTTACATATTTCTTATGCACACTTATTTCCCTTTACATATTTAACTCGAGGGCTTGTTCCGACATCAGGTGTTTATTTCTTATGCACACTTCTTTCCCTTTACATATTTCTTATGCACACTTCTTTCCCTTTACATATTTCTTATGCACACTTCTTTCCCTTTACATATTTCTTATGCACACTTCTTTCCCTTTACATATTTCTTATGCACACTTCTTTCCCTTTACATATTTCTTATGCACACTTCTTTCCCTTTACATATTTCTTATGCACACTTCTTTCCCTTTACATATTTCTTATGCACACTTCTTTCCCTTTACATATTTCTTATGCAGACTTCTTTCCCTTTACATATTTCTTATGCACACTTCTTTCCCTTTACATATTTCTTATGCACACTTCTTTCCCTTTTCTTATGCACACTTCTTTCCCTTTACATATTTCTTATGCACACTTCTTTCCCTTTACATATTTCTTATGCACACTTCTTTCCCTTTACATATTTCTTATGCACACTTCTTTCCCTTTACATATTTCTTATGCACACTTCTTTCCCTTTACATATTTCTTATGCACACTTCTTTCCCTTTACATATTTAACTCGAGGGCTTGTTCCGACATCAGGTGTTTATTTCTTATGCACACTTCTTTCCCTTTACATATTTCTTATGCACACTTCTTTCCCTTTACATATTTCTTATGCACACTTCTTTCCCTTTACATATTTCTTATGCACACTTCTTTCTCTTTACATATTTCTTATGCACACTTCTTTCCCTTTACATATTTCTTATGCACACTTCTTTCCCTTTACATATTTCTTATGCACACTTCTTTCCCTTTACATATTTAACTCGAGGGCTTGTTCGGACATCAGGTGTTTATTTCTTATGCACACTTCTTTCCCTTTACATATTTCTTATGCACACTTCTTTCCCTTTACATATTTCTTATGCACACTTCTTTCCCTTTACATATTTCTTATGCACACTTCTTTCTCTTTACATATTTCTTATGCACACTTCTTTCCCTTTACATATTTCTTATGCACACTTCTTTCCCTTTACATATTTCTTATGCACACTTCTTTCCCTTTACATATTTCTTATGCACACTTCTTTCCCTTTACATATTTCTTATGCACACTTCTTTCCCTTTACATATTTAACTCGAGGGCTTGTTCCGACATCAGGTGTTTATTTCTTATGCACACTTCTTTCCCTTTACATATTTCTTATGCACACTTCTTTCCCTTTACATATTTAACTCGAGGGCTTGTTCCGACAGCAGGTGTTTATTTCTTATGCACACTTCTTTCCCTTTACATATTTCTTATGCACACTTCTTTCCCTTTACATATTTCTTATGCACACTTCTTTCCCTTTACATATTTCTTATGCACACTTCTTTCCCTTTACATATTTAACTCGAGGGCTTGTTCCGACATCAGGTGTTTATTTCTTATGCACACTTCTTTCCCTTTATATATTTCTTATGCACACTTCTTTCCCTTTACATATTTCTTATGCACACTTCTTTCCCTTTACATATTTCTTATGCACACTTCTTTCCCTTTACATATTTCTTATGCACACTTCTTTCCCTTTACATATTTCTTATGCACACTTCTTTCCCTTTACATATTTCTTATGCACACTTCTTTCCCTTTACATATTTCTTATGCACACTTCTTTCCCTTTACATATTTAACTCGAGGGCTTGTTCCGACATCAGGTGTTTATTTCTTATGCACACTTCTTTCCCTTTACATATTTCTTATGCACACTTCTTTCCCTTTACATATTTAACTCGAGGGCTTGTTCCGACATCAGGTGTTTATTTCTTATGCACACTTCTTTCCCTTTACATATTTCTTATGCACACTTCTTTCCCTTTACATATTTCTTATGCACACTTCTTTCCCTTTACATATTTCTTATGCACACTTCTTTCCCTTTACATATTTAACTCGAGGGCTTGTTCCGACATCAGGTGTTTATTTCTTATGCACACTTCTTTCCCTTTACATATTTCTTATGCACACTTCTTTCCCTTTACATATTTCTTATGCACACTTCTTTCCCTTTACATATTTCTTATGCACACTTATTTCCCTTACATATTTCTTATGCACACTTCTTTCCCTTTACATATTTAACTCGAGGGCTTGTTCCGACATCAGGTGTTTATTTCTTATGCACACTTCTTTCCCTTTACATATTTCTTATGCACACTTCTTTCCCTTTACATATTTCTTATGCACACTTCTTTCCCTTTACATATTTCTTATGCACACTTCTTTCCCTTTACATATTTCTTATGCACACTTCTTTCCCTTTACATATTTCTTATGCACACTTCTTTCCCTTTACATATTTAACTCGAGGGCTTGTTCCGACAGCAGGTGTTTATTTCTTATGCACACTTCTTTCCCTTTACATATTTCTTATGCACACTTCTTTCCCTTTACATATTTCTTATGCACACTTCTTTCCCTTTACATATTTCTTATGCACACTTCTTTCCCTTTACATATTTAACTCGAGGGCTTGTTCCGACATCAGGTGTTTATTTCTTATGCACACTTCTTTCCCTTTACATATTTCTTATGCACACTTCTTTCCCTTTACATATTTCTTATGCACACTTCTTTCCCTTTACATATTTCTTATGCACACTTCTTTCCCTTTACATATTTCTTATGCACACTTCTTTCCCTTTACATATTTCTTATGCACACTTCTTTCCCTTTACATATTTCTTATGCACACTTCTTTCCCTTTACATATTTCTTATGCACACTTATTTCCCTTTACATATTTAACTCGAGGGCTTGTTCCGACATCAGGTGTTTATTTCTTATGCACACTTCTTTCCCTTTACATATTTCTTATGCACACTTCTTTCCCTTTACATATTTAACTCGAGGGCTTGTTCCGACATCAGGTGTTTATTTCTTATGCACACTTCTTTCCCTTTACATATTTCTTATGCACACTTCTTTCCCTTTACGAATTTCTTATGCACACTTCTTTCCCTTTACATATTTCTTATGCACACTTCTTTCCCTTTACATATTTCTTATGCACACTTCTTTCCCTTTACATATTTCTTATGCACACTTCTTTCCCTTTACATATTTCTTATGCACACTTCTTTCCCTTTACATATTTCTTATGCACACTTCTTTCCCTTTACATATTTCTTATGCACACTTCTTTCCCTTTACATATTTCTTATGCACACTTCTTTCCCTTTACATATTTCTTATGCACACTTCTTTCCCTTTACATATTTCTTATGCACACTTCTTTCCCTTTACATATTTCTTATGCACACTTCTTTCCCTTTACATATTTCTTATGCACACTTCTTTCCCTTTACATATTTCTTATGCACACTTCTTTCCCTTTACATATTTCTTATGCACACTTCTTTCCCTTTACATATTTCTTATGCACACTTCTTTCCCTTTACATATTTCTTATGCACACTTCTTTCCCTTTACATATTTCTTATGCACACTTCTTTCCCTTTACATATTTCTTATGCACACTTCTTTCCCTTTACATATTTCTTATGCACACTTCTTTCCCTTTACATATTTCTTATGCACACTTCTTTCCCTTTACATATTTCTTATGCACACTTCTTTCCCTTTACATATTTCTTATGCACACTTCTTTCCCTTTACATATTTCTTATGCACACTTCTTTCCCTTTACATATGTCTTATGCACACTTCTTTCCCTTTACATATTTCTTATGCACACTTCTTTCCCTTTACATATTTCTTATGCACACTTCTTTCCCTTTACATATTTCTTATGCACACTTTTTTCCCTTTACATATTTAACTCGAGGGCTTGTTCCGACATCAGGTGTTTATTTCTTATGCACACTTCTTTCCCTTTACATATTTAACTCGAGGGCTTGTTCCGACATCAGGTGTTTATTTCTGATGCACACTTCTTTCCCTTTACATATTTCTTATGCACACTTCTTTCCCTTTACATATTTCTTATGCACACTTCTTTCCCTTTACATATTTCTTATGCACACTTCTTTCCCTTTACATATTTCTTATGCACACTTCTTTCCCTTTACATATTTCTTATGCACACTTCTTTCCCTTTACATATTTAACTCGAGGGCTTGTTCCGACATCAGGTGTTTATTTCTTATGCACACTTCTTTCCCTTTACATATTTCTTATGCACACTTCTTTCCCTTTACATATTTCTTATGCACACTTCTTTCCCTTTACATATTTAACTCGAGGGCTTGTTCCGACATCAGGTGTTTATTTCTTATGCACACTTCTTTCCCTTTACATATTTCTTATGCACACTTCTTTCCCTTTACATATTTCTTATGCACACTTCTTTCCCTTTACATATTTAACTCGAGGGCTTGTTCCGACATCAGGTGTTTATTTCTTATGCACACTTCTTTCCCTTTACATATTTAACTCGAGGGCTTGTTCCGACATCAGGTGTTTATTTCTTATGCACACTTCTTTCCCTTTACATATTTCTTATGCACACTTCTTTCCCTTTACATATTTCTTATGCACACTTATTTCCCTTTACATATTTCTTATGCACACTTCTTTCCCTTTACATATTTCTTATGCACACTTCTTTCCCTTTACATATTTCTTATGCACACTTCTTTCCCTTTACATATTTAACTCGAGGGATTGTTCCGACATCAGGTGTTTATTTCTTATGCACACTTCTTTCCCTTTACATATTTCTTATGCACACTTCTTTCCCTTTACATATTTCTTATGCACACTTCTTTCCCTTTACATATTTCTTATGCACACTTCTTTCCCTTTACATATTTCTTATGCACACTTCTTTCCCTTTACATATTTCTTATGCACACTTCTTTCCCTTTACATATTTCTTATGCACACTTCTTTCCCTTTACATATTTCTTCTGCACACTTCTTTCCCTTTACATATTTATTATGCACACTTCTTTCCCTTTACATATTTATTATGCACACTTCTTTCCCTTTACATATTTCTTATGCACACTTCTTTCCCTTTACATATTTCTTATGCACACTTCTTTCCCTTTACATATTTCTTATGCACACTTCTTTCCCTTTACATATTTCTTATGCACACTTCTTTCCCTTTACATATTTAACTCGAGGGCTTGTTCCGACATCAGGTGTTTATTTCTTATGCACACTTCTTTCCCTTTACATATTTCTTATGCACACTTCTTTCCCTTTACATATTTCTTATGCACACTTCTTTCCCTTTACATATTTCTTATGCACACTTCTTTCCCTTTACATATTTCTTATGCACACTTCTTTCCCTTTACATATTTCTTATGCACACTTCTTTCCCTTTACATATTTCTTATGCACACTTCTTTCCCTTTACATATTTAACTCGAGGGCTTGTTCCGACATCAGGTGTTTATTTCTTATGCACACTTCTTTCCCTTTACATATTTCTTATGCACACTTCTTTCCCTTTACATATTTCTTATGCACACTTCTTTCCCTTTACATATTTCTTATGCACACTTCTTTCCCTTTACATATTTCTTATGCACACTTATTTCCCTTACATATTTCTTATGCACACTTCTTTCCCTTTACATATTTAACTCGAGGGCTTGTTCCGACATCAGGTGTTTATTTCTTATGCACACTTCTTTCCCTTTACATATTTCTTATGCACACTTCTTTCCCTTTACATATTTCTTATGCACACTTCTTTCCCTTTACATATTTCTTATGCACACTTCTTTCCCTTTACATATTTCTTATGCACACTTCTTTCCCTTTACATATTTCTTATGCACACTTCTTTCCCTTTACATATTTCTTATGCACACTTCTTTCCCTTTACATATTTCTTCTGCACACTTCTTTCCCTTTACATATTTATTATGCACACTTCTTTCCCTTTACATATTTATTATGCACACTTCTTTCCCTTTACATATTTCTTATGCACACTTCTTTCCCTTTACATATTTCTTATGCACACTTCTTTCCCTTTACATATTTCTTATGCACACTTCTTTCCCTTTACATATTTCTTATGCACACTTCTTTCCCTTTACATATTTAACTCGAGGGCTTGTTCCGACATCAGGTGTTTATTTCTTATGCACACTTCTTTCCCTTTACATATTTCTTATGCACACTTCTTTCCCTTTACATATTTCTTATGCACACTTCTTTCCCTTTACATATTTCTTATGCACACTTCTTTCCCTTTACATATTTCTTATGCACACTTCTTTCCCTTTACATATTTCTTATGCACACTTCTTTCCCTTTACATATTTCTTATGCACACTTCTTTCCCTTTACATATTTAACTCGAGGGCTTGTTCCGACATCAGGTGTTTATTTCTTATGCACACTTCTTTCCCTTTACATATTTCTTATGCACACTTCTTTCCCTTTACATATTTCTTATGCACACTTCTTTCCCTTTACATATTTCTTATGCACACTTCTTTCCCTTTACATATTTCTTATGCACACTTATTTCCCTTACATATTTCTTATGCACACTTCTTTCCCTTTACATATTTAACTCGAGGGCTTGTTCCGACATCAGGTGTTTATTTCTTATGCACACTTCTTTCCCTTTACATATTTCTTATGCACACTTCTTTCCCTTTACATATTTCTTATGCACACTTCTTTCCCTTTACATATTTCTTATGCACACTTCTTTCCCTTTACATATTTCTTATGCACACTTCTTTCCCTTTACATATTTCTTATGCACACTTCTTTCCCTTTACATATTTCTTATGCACACTTCTTTCCCTTTACATATTTAACTCGAGGGCTTGTTCCGACATCAGGTGTTTATTTCTTATGCACACTTCTTTCCCTTTACATATTTCTTATGCACACTTCTTTCCCTTTACATATTTCTTATGCACACTTCTTTCCCTTTACATATTTCTTATGCACACTTCTTTCCCTTTACATATTTCTTATGCACACTTCTTTCCCTTTACATATTTCTTATGCACACTTCTTTCCCTTTACATATTTCTTATGCACACTTCTTTCCCTTTACATATTTCTTATGCACACTTCTTTCCCTTTACATATTTCTTATGCAGACTTCTTTCCCTTTACATATTTCTTATGCACACTTCTTTCCCTTTACATATTTCTTATGCACACTTCTTTCCCTTTTCTTATGCACACTTCTTTCCCTTTACATATTTCTTATGCACACTTCTTTCCCTTTACATATTTCTTATGCACACTTCTTTCCCTTTACATATTTCTTATGCACACTTCTTTCCCTTTACATATTTCTTATGCACACTTCTTTCCCTTTACATATTTAACTCGAGGGCTTGTTCCGACATCAGGTGTTTATTTCTTATGCACACTTCTTTCCCTTTACATATTTCTTATGCACACTTCTTTCCCTTTACGAATTTCTTATGCACACTTCTTTCCCTTTACATATTTCTTATGCACACTTCTTTCCCTTTACATATTTCTTATGCACACTTCTTTCCCTTTACATATTTCTTATGCACACTTCTTTCCCTTTACATATTTCTTATGCACACTTCTTTCCCTTTACATATTTCTTATGCACACTTCTTTCCCTTTACATATTTCTTATGCACACTTCTTTCCCTTTACATATTTCTTATGCACACTTCTTTCCCTTTACATATTTCTTATGCACACTTCTTTCCCTTTACATATTTCTTATGCACACTTCTTTCCCTTTACATATTTCTTATGCACACTTCTTTCCCTTTACATATTTCTTATGCACACTTCTTTCCCTTTACATATTTCTTATGCACACTTCTTTCCCTTTACATATTTCTTATGCACACTTCTTTCCCTTTACATATGTCTTATGCACACTTCTTTCCCTTTACATATTTCTTATGCACACTTCTTTCCCTTTACATATTTCTTATGCACACTTCTTTCCCTTTACATATTTCTTATGCACACTTTTTTCCCTTTACATATTTAACTCGAGGGCTTGTTCCGACATCAGGTGTTTATTTCTTATGCACACTTCTTTCCCTTTACATATTTAACTCGAGGGCTTGTTCCGACATCAGGTGTTTATTTCTTATGCACACTTCTTTCCCTTTACATATTTCTTATGCACACTTCTTTCCCTTTACATATTTCTTATGCACACTTCTTTCCCTTTACATATTTCTTATGCACACTTCTTTCCCTTTACATATTTCTTATGCACACTTCTTTCCCTTTACATATTTCTTATGCACACTTCTTTCCCTTTACATATTTAACTCGAGGGCTTGTTCCGACATCAGGTGTTTATTTCTTATGCACACTTCTTTCCCTTTACATATTTCTTATGCACACTTCTTTCCCTTTACATATTTCTTATGCACACTTCTTTCCCTTTACATATTTAACTCGAGGAGTTGTTCCGACATCAGGTGTTTATTTCTTATGCACACTTCTTTCCCTTTACATATTTCTTATGCACACTTCTTTCCCTTTACATATTTCTTATGCACACTTCTTTCCCTTTACATATTTAACTCGAGGGCTTGTTCCGACATCAGGTGTTTATTTCTTATGCACACTTCTTTCCCTTTACATATTTAACTCGAGGGCTTGTTCCGACATCAGGTGTTTATTTCTTATGCACACTTCTTTCCCTTTACATATTTCTTATGCACACTTCTTTCCCTTTACATATTTCTTATGCACACTTATTTCCCTTTACATATTTCTTATGCACACTTCTTTCCCTTTACATATTTCTTATGCACACTTCTTTCCCTTTACATATTTCTTATGCACACTTCTTTCCCTTTACATATTTAACTCGAGGGATTGTTCCGACATCAGGTGTTTATTTCTTATGCACACTTCTTTCCCTTTACATATTTCTTATGCACACTTCTTTCCCTTTACATATTTCTTATGCACACTTCTTTCCCTTTACATATTTCTTATGCACACTTCTTTCCCTTTACATATTTCTTATGCACACTTCTTTCCCTTTACATATTTCTTATGCACACTTCTTTCCCTTTACATATTTCTTATGCACACTTCTTTCCCTTTACATATTTCTTATGCACACTTCTTTCCCTTTACATATTTCTTCTGCACACTTCTTTCCCTTTACATATTTATTATGCACACTTCTTTCCCTTTACATATTTATTATGCACACTTCTTTCCCTTTACATATTTCTTATGCACACTTCTTTCCCTTTACATATTTCTTATGCACACTTCTTTCCCTTTACATATTTCTTATGCACACTTCTTTCCCTTTACATATTTCTTATGCACACTTCTTTCCCTTTACATATTTAACTCGAGGGCTTGTTCCGACATCAGGTGTTTATTTCTTATGCACACTTCTTTCCCTTTACATATTTCTTATGCACACTTCTTTCCCTTTACATATTTCTTATGCACACTTCTTTCCCTTTACATATTTCTTATGCACACTTCTTTCCCTTTACATATTTCTTATGCACACTTCTTTCCCTTTACATATTTCTTATGCACACTTCTTTCCCTTTACATATTTAACTCGAGGGCTTGTTCCGACATCAGGTGTTTATTTCTTATGCACACTTCTTTCCCTTTACATATTTCTTATGCACACTTCTTTCCCTTTACATATTTCTTATGCACACTTCTTTCCCTTTACATATTTCTTATGCACACTTCTTTCCCTTTACATATTTCTTATGCACACTTATTTCCCTTACATATTTCTTATGCACACTTCTTTCCCTTTACATATTTAACTCGAGGGCTTGTTCCGACATCAGGTGTTTATTTCTTATGCACACTTCTTTCCCTTTACATATTTCTTATGCACACTTCTTTCCCTTTACATATTTCTTATGCACACTTCTTTCCCTTTACATATTTCTTATGCACACTTATTTCCCTTTACATATTTCTTATGCACACTTCTTTCCCTTTACATATTTCTTATGCACACTTCTTTCCCTTTACATATTTCTTATGCACACTTCTTTCCCTTTACATATTTAACTCGAGGGCTTGTTCCGACATCAGGTGTTTATTTCTTATGCACACTTCTTTCCCTTTACATATTTCTTATGCACACTTCTTTCCCTTTACATATTTCTTATGCACACTTCTTTCCCTTTACATATTTCTTATGCACACTTCTTTCCCTTTACATATTTCTTATGCACACTTCTTTCCCTTTACATATTTCTTATGCACACTTCTTTCCCTTTACATATTTCTTATGCACACTTCTTTCCCTTTACATATTTCTTATGCACACTTCTTTCCCTTTACATATTTCTTATGCACACTTCTTTCCCTTTACATATTTCTTATGCACACTTCTTTCCCTTTACATATTTAACTCGAGGGCTTGTTCCGACATCAGGTGTTTATTTCTTATGCACACTTCTTTCCCTTTACATATTTCTTATGCACACTTCTTTCCCTTTACATATTTCTTATGCACACTTCTTTCCCTTTACATATTTCTTATGCACACTTCTTTCCCTTTACATATTTAACTCGAGGGCTTGTTCCGACATCAGGTGTTTATTTCTTATGCACACTTCTTTCCCTTTACATATTTCTTATGCACACTTCTTTCCCTTTACATATTTAACTCGAGGGCTTGTTCCGACATCAGGTGTTTATTTCTTATGCACACTTCTTTCCCTTTACATATTTCTTATGCACACTTCTTTCCCTTTACATATTTCTTATGCACACTTCTTTCCCTTTACATATTTAACTCGAGGGCTTGTTCCGACATCAGGTGTTTATTTCTTATGCACACTTCTTTCCCTTTACATATTTCTTATGCACACTTCTTTCCCTTTACATATTTCTTATGCACACTTCTTTCCCTTTACATATTTAACTCGAGGGCTTGTTCTGACATCAGGTGTTTATTTCTTATGCACACTTCTTTCCCTTTACATATTTCTTATGCACACTTCTTTCCCTTTACATATTTCTTATGCACACTTCTTTCCCTTTACATATTTCTTATGCACACTTCTTTCCCTTTACATATTTCTTATGCACACTTCTTTCCCTTTACATATTTCTTATGCACACTTCTTTCCCTTTACATATTTCTTATGCACACTTCTTTCCCTTTACATATTTCTTATGCACACTTCTTTCCCTTTACATATTTAACTCGAGGGCTTGTTCCGACATCAGGTGTTTATTTCTTATGCACACTTCTTTCCCTTTACATATTTCTTATGCACACTTCTTTCCCTTTACATATTTCTTATGCACACTTCTTTCCCTTTACATATTTCTTATGCACACTTCTTTCCCTTTACATATTTCTTATGCACACTTATTTCCCTTACATATTTCTTATGCACACTTCTTTCCCTTTACATATTTAACTCGAGGGCTTGTTCCGACATCAGGTGTTTATTTCTTATGCACACTTCTTTCCCTTTACATATTTCTTATGCACACTTCTTTCCCTTTACATATTTCTTATGCACACTTCTTTCCCTTTACATATTTCTTATGCACACTTCTTTCCCTTTACATATTTCTTATGCACACTTCTTTCCCTTTACATATTTCTTATGCACACTTCTTTCCCTTTACATATTTCTTATGCACACTTCTTTCCCTTTACATATTTCTTCTGCACACTTCTTTCCCTTTACATATTTATTATGCACACTTCTTTCCCTTTACATATTTATTATGCACACTTCTTTCCCTTTACATATTTCTTATGCACACTTCTTTCCCTTTACATATTTCTTATGCACACTTCTTTCCCTTTACATATTTCTTATGCACACTTCTTTCCCTTTACATATTTCTTATGCACACTTCTTTCCCTTTACATATTTAACTCGAGGGCTTGTTCCGACATCAGGTGTTTATTTCTTATGCACACTTCTTTCCCTTTACATATTTCTTATGCACACTTCTTTCCCTTTACATATTTCTTATGCACACTTCTTTCCCTTTACATATTTCTTATGCACACTTCTTTCCCTTTACATATTTCTTATGCACACTTCTTTCCCTTTACATATTTCTTATGCACACTTCTTTCCCTTTACATATTTCTTATGCACACTTCTTTCCCTTTACATATTTAACTCGAGGGCTTGTTCCGACATCAGGTGTTTATTTCTTATGCACACTTCTTTCCCTTTACATATTTCTTATGCACACTTCTTTCCCTTTACATATTTCTTATGCACACTTCTTTCCCTTTACATATTTCTTATGCACACTTCTTTCCCTTTACATATTTCTTATGCACACTTATTTCCCTTACATATTTCTTATGCACACTTCTTTCCCTTTACATATTTAACTCGAGGGCTTGTTCCGACATCAGGTGTTTATTTCTTATGCACACTTCTTTCCCTTTACATATTTCTTATGCACACTTCTTTCCCTTTACATATTTCTTATGCACACTTCTTTCCCTTTACATATTTCTTATGCACACTTCTTTCCCTTTACATATTTCTTATGCACACTTCTTTCCCTTTACATATTTCTTATGCACACTTCTTTCCCTTTACATATTTCTTATGCACACTTCTTTCCCTTTACATATTTAACTCGAGGGCTTGTTCCGACATCAGGTGTTTATTTCTTATGCACACTTCTTTCCCTTTACATATTTCTTATGCACACTTCTTTCCCTTTACATATTTCTTATGCACACTTCTTTCCCTTTACATATTTCTTATGCACACTTCTTTCCCTTTACATATTTCTTATGCACACTTCTTTCCCTTTACATATTTCTTATGCACACTTCTTTCCCTTTACATATTTCTTATGCACACTTCTTTCCCTTTACATATTTCTTATGCACACTTCTTTCCCTTTACATATTTCTTATGCAGACTTCTTTCCCTTTACATATTTCTTATGCACACTTCTTTCCCTTTACATATTTCTTATGCACACCTCTTTCCCTTTTCTTATGCACACTTCTTTCCCTTTACATATTTCTTATGCACACTTCTTTCCCTTTACATATTTCTTATGCACACTTCTTTCCCTTTACATATTTCTTATGCACACTTCTTTCCCTTTACATATTTCTTATGCACACTTCTTTCCCTTTACATATTTAACTCGAGGGCTTGTTCCGACATCAGGTGTTTATTTCTTATGCACACTTCTTTCCCTTTACATATTTCTTATGCACACTTCTTTCCCTTTACGAATTTCTTATGCACACTTCTTTCCCTTTACATATTTCTTATGCACACTTCTTTCCCTTTACATATTTCTTATGCACACTTCTTTCCCTTTACATATTTCTTATGCACACTTCTTTCCCTTTACATATTTCTTATGCACACTTCTTTCCCTTTACATATTTCTTATGCACACTTCTTTCCCTTTACATATTTCTTATGCACACTTCTTTCCCTTTACATATTTCTTATGCACACTTCTTTCCCTTTACATATTTCTTATGCACACTTCTTTCCCTTTACATATTTCTTATGCACACTTCTTTCCCTTTACATATTTCTTATGCACACTTCTTTCCCTTTACATATTTCTTATGCACACTTCTTTCCCTTTACATATTTCTTATGCACACTTCTTTCCCTTTACATATTTCTTATGCACACTTCTTTCCCTTTACATATGTCTTATGCACACTTCTTTCCCTTTACATATTTCTTATGCACACTTCTTTCCCTTTACATATTTCTTATGCACACTTCTTTCCCTTTACATATTTAACTCGAGGGCTTGTTCCGACATCAGGTGTTTATTTCTTATGCACACTTCTTTCCCTTTACATATTTCTTATGCACACTTCTTTCCCTTTACATATTTCTTATGCACACTTCTTTCCCTTTACATATTTCTTATGCACACTTCTTTCCCTTTACATATTTCTTATGCACACTTCTTTCCCTTTACATATTTCTTATGCACACTTCTTTCCCTTTACATATTTAACTCGAGGGCTTGTTCCGACATCAGGTGTTTATTTCTTATGCACACTTCTTTCCCTTTACATATTTCTTATGCACACTTCTTTCCCTTTACATATTTCTTATGCACACTTCTTTCCCTTTACATATTTCTTATGCACACTTCTTTCCCTTTACATATTTCTTATGCACACTTATTTCCCTTACATATTTCTTATGCACACTTCTTTCCCTTTACATATTTAACTCGAGGGCTTGTTCCGACATCAGGTGTTTATTTCTTATGCACACTTCTTTCCCTTTACATATTTCTTATGCACACTTCTTTCCCTTTACATATTTCTTATGCACACTTCTTTCCCTTTACATATTTCTTATGCACACTTATTTCCCTTTACATATTTCTTATGCACACTTCTTTCCCTTTACATATTTCTTATGCACACTTCTTTCCCTTTACATATTTCTTATGCACACTTCTTTCCCTTTACATATTTAACTCGAGGGCTTGTTCCGACATCAGGTGTTTATTTCTTATGCACACTTCTTTCCCTTTACATATTTCTTATGCACACTTCTTTCCCTTTACATATTTCTTATGCACACTTCTTTCCCTTTACATATTTCTTATGCACACTTCTTTCCCTTTACATATTTCTTATGCACACTTCTTTCCCTTTACATATTTCTTATGCACACTTCTTTCCCTTTACATATTTCTTATGCACACTTCTTTCCCTTTACATATTTCTTATGCACACTTCTTTCCCTTTACATATTTCTTATGCACACTTCTTTCCCTTTACATATTTCTTATGCACACTTCTTTCCCTTTACATATTTCTTATGCACACTTCTTTCCCTTTTCTTATGCACACTTCTTTCCCTTTACATATTTCTTATGCACACTTCTTTCCCTTTACATATTTCTTATGCACACTTCTTTCCCTTTACATATTTCTTATGCACACTTCTTTCCCTTTACATATTTCTTATGCACACTTCTTTCCCTTTACATATTTCTTATGCACACTTCTTTCCCTTTACATATTTAACTCGAGGGCTTGTTCCGACATCAGGTGTTTATTTCTTATGCACACTTCTTTCCCTTTACATATTTCTTATGCACACTTCTTTCCCTTTACATATTTCTTATGCACACTTCTTTCCCTTTACATATTTAACTCGAGGGCTTGTTCCGACATCAGGTGTTTATTTCTTATGCACACTTCTTTCCCTTTACATATTTCTTATGCACACTTCTTTCCCTTTACATATTTCTTATGCACACTTCTTTCCCTTTACATATTTCTTATGCACACTTCTTTCCCTTTACATATTTCTTATGCACACTTCTTTCCCTTTACATATTTCTTATGCACACTTCTTTCCCTTTACATATTTCTTATGCACACTTCTTTCCCTTTACATATTTCTTATGCACACTTCTTTCCCTTTACATATTTCTTATGCACACTTCTTTCCCTTTACATATTTCTTATGCACACTTCTTTCCCTTTACATATTTCTTATGCACACTTCTTTCCCTTTACATATTTCTTATGCACACTTCTTTCCCTTTACATATTTCTTATGCACACTTCTTTCCCTTTACATATTTCTTATGCACACTTCTTTCCCTTTACATATTTCTTATGCACACTTCTTTCCCTTTACATATTTCTTATGCACACTTCTTTCCCTTTACATATTTCTTATGCACACTTCTTTCCCTTTACATATTTCTTATGCACACTTCTTTCCCTTTACATATTTCTTATGCACACTTCTTTCCCTTTACATATTTCTTATGCACACTTCTTTCCCTTTACATATTTCTTATGCACACTTCTTTCCCTTTACATATTTCTTATGCACACTTCTTTCCCTTTACATATTTCTTATGCACACTTCTTTCCCTTTACATATTTCTTATGCACACTTCTTTCCCTTTACATATTTCTTATGCACACTTCTTTCCCTTTACATATGTCTTATGCACACTTCTTTCCCTTTACATATTTCTTATGCACACTTCTTTCCCTTTACATATTTCTTATGCACACTTCTTTCCCTTTACATATTTCTTATGCACACTTCTTTCCCTTTACATATTTAACTCGAGGGCTTGTTCCGACATCAGGTGTTTATTTCTTATGCACACTTCTTTCCCTTTACATATTTAACTCGAGGGCTTGTTCCGACATCAGGTGTTTATTTCTTATGCACACTTCTTTCCCTTTACATATTTCTTATGCACACTTCTTTCCCTTTACATATTTCTTATGCACACTTCTTTCCCTTTACATATTTCTTATGCACACTTCTTTCCCTTTACATATTTCTTATGCACACTTCTTTCCCTTTACATATTTCTTATGCACACTTCTTTCCCTTTACATATTTAACTCGAGGGCTTGTTCCGACATCAGGTGTTTATTTCTTATGCACACTTCTTTCCCTTTACATATTTCTTATGCACACTTCTTTCCCTTTACATATTTCTTATGCACACTTCTTTCCCTTTACATATTTAACTCGAGGGCTTGTTCCGACATCAGGTGTTTATTTCTTATGCACACTTCTTTCCCTTTACATATTTCTTATGCACACTTCTTTCCCTTTACATATTTCTTATGCACACTTCTTTCCCTTTACATATTTAACTCGAGGGCTTGTTCCGACATCAGGTGTTTATTTCTTATGCACACTTCTTTCCCTTTACATATTTAACTCGAGGGCTTGTTCCGACATCAGGTGTTTATTTCTTATGCACACTTCTTTCCCTTTACATATTTCTTATGCACACTTCTTTCCCTTTACATATTTCTTATGCACACTTATTTCCCTTTACATATTTCTTATGCACACTTCTTTCCCTTTACATATTTCTTATGCACACTTCTTTCCCTTTACATATTTCTTATGCACACTTCTTTCCCTTTACATATTTAACTCGAGGGATTGTTCCGACATCAGGTGTTTATTTCTTATGCACACTTCTTTCCCTTTACATATTTCTTATGCACACTTCTTTCCCTTTACATATTTCTTATGCACACTTCTTTCCCTTTACATATTTCTTATGCACACTTCTTTCCCTTTACATATTTCTTATGCACACTTCTTTCCCTTTACATATTTCTTATGCACACTTCTTTCCCTTTACATATTTCTTATGCACACTTCTTTCCCTTTACATATTTCTTATGCACACTTCTTTCCCTTTACATATTTCTTCTGCACACTTCTTTCCCTTTACATATTTATTATGCACACTTCTTTCCCTTTACATATTTATTATGCACACTTCTTTCCCTTTACATATTTCTTATGCACACTTCTTTCCCTTTACATATTTCTTATGCACACTTCTTTCCCTTTACATATTTCTTATGCACACTTCTTTCCCTTTACATATTTCTTATGCACACTTCTTTCCCTTTACATATTTAACTCGAGGGCTTGTTCCGACATCAGGTGTTTATTTCTTATGCACACTTCTTTCCCTTTACATATTTCTTATGCACACTTCTTTCCCTTTACATATTTCTTATGCACACTTCTTTCCCTTTACATATTTCTTATGCACACTTCTTTCCCTTTACATATTTCTTATGCACACTTCTTTCCCTTTACATATTTCTTATGCACACTTCTTTCCCTTTACATATTTCTTATGCACACTTCTTTCCCTTTACATATTTAACTCGAGGGCTTGTTCCGACATCAGGTGTTTATTTCTTATGCACACTTCTTTCCCTTTACATATTTCTTATGCACACTTCTTTCCCTTTACATATTTCTTATGCACACTTCTTTCCCTTTACATATTTTTTATGCACACTTCTTTCCCTTTACATATTTCTTATGCACACTTCTTTCCCTTTACATATTTCTTATGCACACTTCTTTCCCTTTACATATTTAACTCGAGGGCTTGTTCCGACATCAGGTGTTTATTTCTTATGCACACTTCTTTCCCTTTACATATTTCTTATGCACACTTCTTTCCCTTTACATATTTCTTATGCACACTTCTTTCCCTTTACATATTTCTTATGCACACTTCTTTCCCTTTACATATTTCTTATGCACACTTCTTTCCCTTTGAATATTTCTTATGCACACTTCTTTCCCTTTACATATTTCTTATGCACACTTCTTTCCCTTTACATATTTCTTATGCACACTTCTTTCCCTTTACATATTTCTTATGCACACTTCTTTCCCTTTACATATTTCTTATGCACACTTCTTTCCCTTTACATATTTAACTCGAGGGCTTGTTCCGACATCAGGTGTTTATTTCTTATGCACACTTCTTTCCCTTTACATAATTCTTATGCACACTTCTTTCCCTTTACATATTTCTTATGCACACTTCTTTCCCTTTACATATTTCTTATGCACACTTCTTTCCCTTTACATATTTCTTATGCACACTTCTTTCCCTTTACATATTTCTTATGCACACTTCTTTCCCTTTACATATTTCTTATGCACACTTCTTTCCCTTTACATATTTCTTATGCACACTTCTTTCCCTTTACATATTTCTTATGCACACTTCTTTCCCTTTACATATTTCTTATGCACACTTCTTTCCCTTTACATATTTAACTCGAGGGCTTGTTCCGACATCAGGTGTTTATTTCTTATGCACACTTCTTTCCCTTTACATATTTCTTATGCACACTTCTTTCCCTTTACATATTTAACTCGAGGGCTTGTTCCGACAGCAGGTGTTTATTTCTTATGCACACTTCTTTCCCTTTACATATTTCTTATGCACACTTCTTTCCCTTTACATATTTCTTATGTACACTTCTTTCCCTTTACATATTTCTTATGCACACTTCTTTCCCTTTACATATTTCTTATGCACACTTATTTCCCTTTACATATTTCTTATGCACACTTCTTTCCCTTTACATATTTCTTATGCAGACTTCTTTCCCTTTACATATTTCTTATGCACACTTCTTTCCCTTTACATATTTCTTATGCACACTTCTTTCCCTTTTCTTATGCACACTTCTTTCCCTTTACATATTTCTTATGCACACTTCTTTCCCTTTACATATTTCTTATGCACACTTCTTTCCCTTTACATATTTCTTATGCACACTTCTTTCCCTTTACATATTTCTTATGCACACTTCTTTTCCTTTACATATTTCTTATGCACACTTCTTTCCCTTTACATATTTAACTCGAGGGCTTGTTCCGACATCAGGTGTTTATTTCTTATGCACACTTCTTTCCCTTTACATATTTCTTATGCACACTTCTTTCCCTTTACATATTTCTTATGCACACTTCTTTCCCTTTACATATTTAACTCGAGGGCTTGTTCCGACATCAGGTGTTTATTTCTTATGCACACTTCTTTCCCTTTACATATTTCTTATGCACACTTCTTTCCCTTTACGAATTTCTTATGCACACTTCTTTCCCTTTACATATTTCTTATGCACACTTCTTTCCCTTTACATATTTCTTATGCACACTTCTTTCCCTTTACATATTTCTTATGCACACTTCTTTCCCTTTACATATTTCTTATGCACACTTCTTTCCCTTTACATATTTCTTATGCACACTTCTTTCCCTTTACATATTTCTTATGCACACTTCTTTCCCTTTACATATTTCTTATGCACACTTCTTTCCCTTTACATATTTCTTATGCACACTTCTTTCCCTTTACATATTTCTTATGCACACTTCTTTCCCTTTACATATTTCTTATGCACACTTCTTTCCCTTTACATATTTCTTATGCACACTTCTTTCCCTTTACATATTTCTTATGCACACTTCTTTCCCTTTACATATTTCTTATGCACACTTCTTTCCCTTTACATATTTCTTATGCACACTTCTTTCCCTTTACATATTTCTTATGCACACTTCTTTCCCTTTACATATTTCTTATGCACACTTCTTTCCCTTTACATATTTCTTATGCACACTTCTTTCCCTTTACATATTTCTTATGCACACTTCTTTCCCTTTACATATTTCTTATGCACACTTCTTTCCCTTTACATATTTCTTATGCACACTTCTTTCCCTTTACATATTTCTTATGCACACTTCTTTCCCTTTACATATTTCTTATGCACACTTCTTTCCCTTTACATATGTCTTATGCACACTTCTTTCCCTTTACATATTTCTTATGCACACTTCTTTCCCTTTACATATTTCTTATGCACACTTCTTTCCCTTTACATATTTCTTATGCACACTTCTTTCCCTTTACATATTTAACTCGAGGGCTTGTTCCGACATCAGGTGTTTATTTCTTATGCACACTTCTTTCCCTTTACATATTTAACTCGAGGGCTTGTTCCGACATCAGGTGTTTATTTCTTATGCACACTTCTTTCCCTTTACATATTTCTTATGCACACTTCTTTCCCTTTACATATTTCTTATGCACACTTCTTTCCCTTTACATATTTCTTATGCACACTTCTTTCCCTTTACATATTTAACTCGAGGGCTTGTTCCGACATCAGGTGTTTATTTCTTATGCACACTTCTTTCCCTTTACATATTTCTTATGCACACTTCTTTCCCTTTACATATTTCTTATGCACACTTCTTTCCCTTTACATATTTAACTCGAGGGCTTGTTCCGACATCAGGTGTTTATTTCTTATGCACACTTCTTTCCCTTTACATATTTCTTATGCACACTTCTTTCCCTTTACATATTTCTTATGCACACTTCTTTCCCTTTACATATTTAACTCGAGGGCTTGTTCCGACATCAGGTGTTTATTTCTTATGCACACTTCTTTCCCTTTACATATTTAACTCGAGGGCTTGTTCCGCTGCATATAGGCCTATGCCGCCAGTAACCTCACGCGTGAGTCTCAACTTTTGGGTTTCTTCCAGTGAGAATGTCGGTGATATTTTAGCTTAGATGTGGAGCTGGCGGGTGTCTCGTCATTTTCCAACAAACTCGAGGTTCGCAGCTAAAATATAAGTCGAGAAAATTATTCTCATTCCCATCCATGTTTTCTTCTGTGTATGTATGCATACATGTATTGCTGCATATAGGCCTATGCCGCCAGTAACATCACGCGTGGGTCTCAACTTTTGGGTCCATTCCAGTGAGAATTTCGGCGATGTTTTAACTTAGATGTGGAGCTGGCGAAGGTCTCTTCATTTTCCAACAACTTTGAGGTTTGCAGCTCAGATATAAGTCGAGAAAATTATACTCATTCCCAGCCATGTTTTCTTCTGTGTATGTATGCATACATGTATTGCTGAATATAGGCCTATGCCGCCAGTAACCTCACGCGTGAGTCTCGAAGTTTGGGTCCCTTCCAGTGGGAATGTCGGCGATATTTTAGCTTAGATGTGGAGCTGGTGAGGGTCTCGTCATTCTCCAAAAACGTTTAGGTTTGCAGCTCAGATATAAGTCATGAAAATTATACTCATTCCCAGCCATGTTTTCTTATGTGTATGTATGCATACATGTATTGCTGCATATAGGCCTATGCCGCCAGTAACCATTTTCCGACAAACTCGAGGTTCGCAGCTAAAATATAAGTCGAGAAAATTATACTCATTCCCATCCATGTTTTCTTCTGTGTATGTATGCATACATGTATTGCTGCATATAGGCCTATGCCGCCAGTAACCTCACGCGTGAGTCTCAACTTTTGTGTCCATTCCAGTGAGAATTTCATCGATGTTTTAACTTAGATGTGGAGCTGGCGAGGGTCTCTTCATTCTCCAACAACTTTAAGGTTTGCATCTCAGATATAAGTCCAGAAAATTATACTCATTCCCAGCCATGTTTTCTTCTGTGTATGTATGCATACATGTATTGCTGCATATAGGCCTATGCCGCCGGTAACCTCACGCGTGAGTCTCGAAGTTTGGGTCCCTTCCAGTGGGAATGTCGGCGATATTTTAGCTTAGATGTGGAGCTGGTGAGGGTCTCGTCATTCTCCAAAAACTTTGAGGTTTGCAGCTCAGATATAAGTCGAGAAAATTATACTCATTCCCAGCCATGTTTTTTTCTGTGTATGTATGCATACATGTATTGCTGCATATAGGCCTATGCCGCCAGTAACCTCACGCGTGAGTCTCAACTTTTGGGTCCCTTCCAGTGAGAATGTCGGTGATATTTTAGCTTAGATATGGAGCTGGTGGGTGTCTCGTCATTTTCCAACAAACTCGAGGTTCGCAGCTAAAATATAAGTCGAGACAATTATACTCATTCCCATCCATGTTTTCTTCTGTGTATGTATGCATACATGTATTGCTGCATATAGGCCTAAGCCGCCAGTAACCTCACGCGTGAGTCTCAATTTTTGGGTCTATTCCAGTGAGAATTTCGGCGATGTTTTAACTTAGATGTGGAGCTGGCGCGGGTCTCTTCATTCTCCAACAACTTTGAGGTTTGCAGCTCAGATATAAGTCGAGAAAATTATACTCATTCCCAGCCATGTTTTCTTCTGTGTATGTATGCATAAATGTATTGCTGCATATAGGGCTATGCCGCCAGTAACCTCACGCATGAGTCTCAACTTTTGGGTCCCTTCAAGTGAGAATGTCGGTGATATTTTAGCTTAGATGTGGAGCTGGTGGGTGTCTCGTCATTTTCCAACAAACTCGAGGTTCGCAGCTAAAATATAAGTCGAGAAAATTATACTCATTCCCATCCATGTTTTCTTCTGTGTATGTATGCATACATGTATTGCCGCATATAGGCCTATGCCGCCGGTAACCTCACGCGTGAGTCTCGAAGTTTGGGTCCCTTCCAGTGGGAATGTCGGCGATATTTTAGCTTAGATGTGGAGCCCGTGAGGGTCTCGTCATTCTCCAAAAACGTTTAGGTTTGCAGCTCAGATATAAGTCGAGAAAATTATACTCATTCCCAGCCATGTTTTCTTCTGTGTATGTATGCATACATGTATTGCTGCATATAGGCCTATGCCGCCAGTAACCTCACGCGTGAGTCTCAACTTTTGGGTTTCTTCCAGTGAGAATGTCGGTGATATTTTAGCTTAGATGTGGAGCTGGTGGGTGTCTCGTCATTTTCCAACAACCTCGAGGTTCGCAGCTAAAATATAAGTCGAGAAAATTATACTCATTCCCATCCATGTTTTCTTCTGTGTATGTATGCATACATGTATTGCTGCATATAGGCCTATGCCGCCAGTAACCTCACGCGTGAGTCTCAACTTTTGGGTTTCTTCCAGTGAGAATGTCGGTGATATTTTAGCTTAGATGTGGAGCTGGCGGGTGTCTCGTCATTTTCCAACAAACTCGAGGTTCGCAGCTAAAATATAAGTCGAGAAAATTATTCTCATTCCCATCCATGTTTTCTTCTGTGTATGTATGCATACATGTATTGCTGCATATAGGCCTATGCCGCCAGTAACATCACGCGTGGGTCTCAACTTTTGGGTCCATTCCAGTGAGAATTTCGGCGATGTTTTAACTTAGATGTGGAGCTGGCGAAGGTCTCTTCATTTTCCAACAACTTTGAGGTTTGCAGCTCAGATATAAGTCGAGAAAATTATACTCATTCCCAGCCATGTTTTCTTCTGTGTATGTATGCATACATGTATTGCTGAATATAGGCCTATGCCGCCAGTAACCTCACGCGTGAGTCTCGAAGTTTGGGTCCCTTCCAGTGGGAATGTCGGCGATATTTTAGCTTAGATGTGGAGCTGGTGAGGGTCTCGTCATTCTCCAAAAACGTTTAGGTTTGCAGCTCAGATATAAGTCATGAAAATTATACTCATTCCCAGCCATGTTTTCTTATGTGTATGTATGCATACATGTATTGCTGCATATAGGCCTATGCCGCCAGTAACCATTTTCCGACAAACTCGAGGTTCGCAGCTAAAATATAAGTCGAGAAAATTATACTCATTCCCATCCATGTTTTCTTCTGTGTATGTATGCATACATGTATTGCTGCATATAGGCCTATGCCGCCAGTAACCTCACGCGTGAGTCTCAACTTTTGTGTCCATTCCAGTGAGAATTTCATCGATGTTTTAACTTAGATGTGGAGCTGGCGAGGGTCTCTTCATTCTCCAACAACTTTAAGGTTTGCATCTCAGATATAAGTCAAGAAAATTATACTCATTCCCAGCCATGTTTTCTTCTGTGTATGTATGCATACATGTATTGCTGCATATAGGCCTATGCCGCCGGTAACCTCACGCGTGAGTCTCGAAGTTTGGGTCCCTTCCAGTGGGAATGTCGGCGATATTTTAGCTTAGATGTGGAGCTGGTGAGGGTCTCGTCATTCTCCTAAAACTTTTAGGTTTGCAGCTCAGATATAAGTCGAGAAAATTATACTCATTTCCAGCCATGTTTTCTTCTGTGTATGTATGCATACATGTATTGCTGCATGTAGGCCTATGCCGCCAGTAACCTCACGCGTGAGTCTCAACTTTTGGGTCCCTTCCAGTGAGAATGTCGGTGATATTTTAGCTTAGATATGGAGCTGGTGGGTGTCTCGTCATTTTCCAACAAACTCGAGGTTCGCAGCTAAAATATAAGTCGAGAAAATTATACTCATTCCCATCCATGTTTTCTTATGTGTATGTATGCATACATGTATTGCTGCATATAGGCCTATGCCGCCAGTAACCTCACGCGTGAGTCTCAACTTTTGGGTTCCTTCCAGTGAGAATGTCGGTGATATTTTAGCTTAGATATGGAGCTGGTGGGTGTCTCGTCATTTTCCAACGAACTCGAGGTTCGCAGCTAAAATATAAGTCGAGAAAATTATACTCATTCCCATCCATGTTTTCTTCTGTGTATGTATGCATAAATGTATTGCTGCATATAGGCCTATGCCGCCAGTAACCTCACGCGTGAGTCTCAACTTTTGAGTCCCTTCTAGTGAGAATGTCGGTGATATTTTAGCTTAGAAGTGGAGCTGGTGGGTGTCTCGTCATTTTCCAACAAACTCGAGGTTTGCAGCTAAAATATAAGTCTAGAAAATTATTCTCATTCTCAGCCATGTTTTCTTATGTGTATGTATGCATACACGTATTGCTGCATATAGGCCTGTGCCGCCAGTAACCTCACGCGTGAGTCTCAACTTTTGGGTCCGTTCCAGTGAGAATTTCGGCGATGTTTTAACTTAGATGTGGAGCTGGCGAGGGTCTCTTCATTATCCAACAACTTTGAGGTTTGCATCTCAGATATAAGTCAAGAAAATTATACTCATTCCCAGCCATGTTTTCTTCTCTGTATGTATGCATACATGTATTGCTGCATATAGGCCTATGCCGCCGGTAACCTCACGCGTGAGTCTCGACGTTTGGGTCCCTTCCAGTGGAAATGTCGGCGATATTTTAGCTTAGATGTGGAGCTGGTGAGGGTCACGTCATTCTCCAAAAACTTTTAGGTTTGCAGCTCAGATATAAGTCATGACAATTATACTCATTCCCAGCCATGTTTTCTTCTGTGTATGTATGCATACATGTATTGCTGCATATAGGCCTATGCCGCCAGTAACCTCACGCGTGAGTCTCAACTTTTGGGTCCATTCCAGTGAGAATTTCGGCGATGTTTTAACTTAGATGTGGAGCTGGCGAAGGTCTCTTCATTTTCCAACAGCTTTGAGGTTTGCAGCTCAAATATAAGTCGAGAAAATTATACTCATTCCCAGCCATGTTTTCTTCTGTGTATGTATGCATACATGTATTGCTGAATATAGGCCTATGCCGCCAGTAACCTCACGCGTGAGTCTCGAAGTTTGGGTCCCTTCCAGTGGGAATGTCGGCGATATTTTAGCTTAGATGTGGAGCTGGTGAGGGTCTCGTCATTCTCCAAAAACGTTTAGGTTTGCAGCTCAGATATAAGTCATGAAAATTATACTCATTCCCAGCCATGTTTTCTTATGTGTATGTATGCATACACGTATTGCTGCATATAGGCCTGTGCCGCCAGTAACCTCACGCGTGAGTCTCAACTTTTGGGTCCGTTCCAGTGAGAATTTCGGCGATGTTTTAACTTAGATGTGGAGCTGGCGAGGGTCTCTTCATTATCCAACAACTTTGAGGTTTGCATCTCAGATATAAGTCAAGAAAATTATACTCATTCCCAGCCATGTTTTCTTCTGTGTATGTATGCATACATGTATTGCTGCATATAGGCCTATGCCGCCGGTAACCTCACGCGTGAGTCTCGACATTTGGGTCCCTTCCAGTGGGAATGTCGGCGATATTTTAGCTTAGATGTGGAGCTGGTGAGGGTCTCGTCATTCTCCAAAAACTTTTAGGTTTGCAGCTCAGATATAAGTCGAGAAAATTATACTCATTCCCAGCCATGTTTTCTTCTGTGTATGTATGCATACATGTATTGCTGCATATAGGCCTATGCCGCCAGTAACCTCACGCGTGAGTCTCAACTTTTGGGTCCCTTCCAGTGAGAATGTCGGTGATATTTTAGCTTAGATATGGAGCTGGTGGGTGTCTCGTCATTTTCCGACAAACTCGAGGTTCGCAGCTAAAATATAAGTCGAGAAAATTATACTCATTCCCATCCATGTTTTCTTCTGTGTATGTATGCATACATGTATTGCTGCATATAGGCCTATGCCGCCAGTAACCTCACGCGTGAGTCTCAACTTTTGGGTTCATTCCAGTGAGAATTTCAGCGATGTTTTAACTTAGATGTGGAGCTGGCGAGGGTCTCTTCATTCTCCAACAACTTTAAGGTTTGCATCTCAGATATAAGTCAAGAAAATTATACTCATTCCCAGCCATGTTTTCTTCTGTGTATGTATGCATACAGGTATTGCTGCATATAGGCCTATGCCGCCAGTAACCTCACGCGTGAGTCTCAACTTTTGGGTCCCTTCCAGTGAGAATGTCGGTGATATTTTTGCTTAGATGTGGAGCTGGTGGGTGTCTCGTCATTTTCCAACAAACTCGAGGTTTGCAGCTAAAATATAAGTCGAGAAAATTATACTCATTCCCATCCATGTTTTCTTCTGTGTATGTATGCATAAATGTATTGCTGCATATAGGCCTATGCCGCCAGTAACCTCACGCGTGAGTCTCAACTTTTGAGTCCCTTCTAGTGAGAATGTCGGTGATATTTTAGCTTAGAAGTGGAGCTGGTGGGTGTCTCGTCATTTTCCAACAAACTCGAGGTTTGCAGCTAAAATATAAGTCTAGAAAATTATTCTCATTCTCAGCCATGTTTTCTTATGTGTATGTATGCATACACGTATTGCTGCATATAGGCCTGTGCCGCCAGTAACCTCACGCGTGAGTCTCAACTTTTGGGTCCGTTCCAGTGAGAATTTCGGCGATGTTTTAACTTAGATGTGGAGCTGGCGAGGGTCTCTTCATTATCCAACAACTTTGAGGTTTGCATCTCAGATATAAGTCAAGAAAATTATACTCATTCCCAGCCATGTTTTCTTCTGTGTATGTATGCATACATGTATTGCTGCATATAGGCCTATGCCGCCGGTAACCTCACGCGTGAGTCTCGACGTTTGGGTCCCTTCCAGTGGAAATGTCGGCGATATTTTAGCTTAGATGTGGAGCTGGTGAGGGTCACGTCATTCTCCAAAAACTTTTAGGTTTGCAGCTCAGATATAAGTCATGACAATTATACTCATTCCCAGCCATGTTTTCTTCTGTGTATGTATGCATACATGTATTGCTGCATATAGGCCTATGCCGCCAGTAACCTCACGCGTGAGTCTCAACTTTTGGGTCCATTCCAGTGAGAATTTCGGCGATGTTTTAACTTAGATGTGGAGCTGGCGAAGGTCTCTTCATTTTCCAACAGCTTTGAGGTTTGCAGCTCAAATATAAGTCGAGAAAATTATACTCATTCCCAGCCATGTTTTCTTCTGTGTATGTATGCATACATGTATTGCTGAATATAGGCCTATGCCGCCAGTAACCTCACGCGTGAGTCTCGAAGTTTGGGTCCCTTCCAGTGGGAATGTCGGCGATATTTTAGCTTAGATGTGGAGCTGGTGAGGGTCTCGTCATTCTCCAAAAACGTTTAGGTTTGCAGCTCAGATATAAGTCATGAAAATTATACTCATTCCCAGCCATGTTTTCTTATGTGTATGTATGCATACACGTATTGCTGCATATAGGCCTGTGCCGCCAGTAACCTCACGCGTGAGTCTCAACTTTTGGGTCCGTTCCAGTGAGAATTTCGGCGATGTTTTAACTTAGATGTGGAGCTGGCGAGGGTCTCTTCATTATCCAACAACTTTGAGGTTTGCATCTCAGATATAAGTCAAGAAAATTATACTCATTCCCAGCCATGTTTTCTTCTGTGTATGTATGCATACATGTATTGCTGCATATAGGCCTATGCCGCCGGTAACCTCACGCGTGAGTCTCGACATTTGGGTCCCTTCCAGTGGGAATGTCGGCGATATTTTAGCTTAGATGTGGAGCTGGTGAGGGTCTCGTCATTCTCCAAAAACTTTTAGGTTTGCAGCTCAGATATAAGTCGAGAAAATTATACTCATTCCCAGCCATGTTTTCTTCTGTGTATGTATGCATACATGTATTGCTGCATATAGGCCTATGCCGCCAGTAACCTCACGCGTGAGTCTCAACTTTTGGGTCCCTTCCAGTGAGAATGTCGGTGATATTTTAGCTTAGATATGGAGCTGGTGGGTGTCTCGTCATTTTCCGACAAACTCGAGGTTCGCAGCTAAAATATAAGTCGAGAAAATTATACTCATTCCCATCCATGTTTTCTTCTGTGTATGTATGCATACAT
This sequence comes from Crossaster papposus, assembly GCA_037893245.1. NCBI lineage: Eukaryota > Metazoa > Echinodermata > Asteroidea > Velatida > Solasteridae > Crossaster > Crossaster papposus. The sequence goes on from JBAIAA010001317.1 coordinate 182,215, forward strand.
GTATTGCTGCATATAGGCCTATGCCGCCAGTAACCTCACGCGTGAGTCTCAACTTTTGGGTTCATTCCAGTGAGAATTTCAGCGATGTTTTAACTTAGATGTGGAGCTGGCGAGGGTCTCTTCATTCTCCAACAACTTTAAGGTTTGCATCTCAGATATAAGTCAAGAAAATTATACTCATTCCCAGCCATGTTTTCTTCTGTGTATGTATGCATACATGTATTGCTGCATATAGGCCTATGCCGCCGGTAACCTCACGCGTGAGTCTCGAAGTTTGGGTCCCTTCCAGTGGGAATGTCGGCGATATTTTAGCTTAGATGTGGAGCTGGTGAGGGTCTCGCCATTCTCCAAAACATTTAGGTTTGCAGCTCAGATATAAGTCGAGAAAATTATACTCATTCCCAGCCATGTTTTCTTCTGTGTATGTATGCATACATGTATTGCTGCATATAGGCCTATGCCGCCAGTAACCTCACGCGTGAGTCTCAACTTTTGGGTCCCTTCCAGTGAGAATGTCGGTGATATTTTAGCTTAGATATTGAGCTGGTGGGTGTCTCGTCATTTTCCAACAAACTCGAGGTTCGCAGCTAAAATATAAGTCGAGAAAATTATACTCATTCCCATCCATGTTTTCTTCTGTGTATGTATGCATACATGTATTGCTGCATATAGGCCTATGCCGCCAGTAACCTCACGCGTGAGTCTCAACTTTTGGGTCTTTTCCAGTGAGAATGTCGGTGATATTTTAGCTTAGATATGGAGCTGGTGGGTGTCTCATCATTTTCCGACAAACTCGAAGTTCGCAGCTAAAATATAAGTCGAGAAAATTATACTCATTCCCATCCATATTTTCTTCTGTGTATGTATGCATACATGTATTGCTGCATATAGGCCTATGCCGCCGGTAACCTCACGCGTGAGTCTCGAAGTTTGGGTCCCTTCCAGTGGGAATGTCGGCGATATTTTAGCTTAGATGTGGAGCTGGTGAGGGTCACGTCATTCTCCAAAAACTTTTAGGTTTGCAGCTCAGATATAAGTCGAGAAAATTATACTCATTCCCATCCATGTTTTCTTCTGTGTATGTATGCATACATGTATTGCTGCATATAGGCCTATGCCGCCGGTAACCTCACGCGTGAGTCTCAACTTTTGGGTCCCTTCCAGTGAGAATGTCGGTGATATTTTAGCTTAGATATGGAGCTGGTGGGTGTCTCGTCATTTTCCGACAAACTCGAGGTTCGCAGCTAAAATATAAGTCGAGAAAATTATACTCATTCCCATCCATGTTTTCTTCTGTGTATGTATGCATACATGTATTGCTACATATAGGCCTATGCCGCCAGTAACCTCACGCGTGAGTCTCAACTTTTGGGTCCATTCCAGTGAGAATTTCAGCGATGTTTTAACTTAGATGTGGAGCTGGCGACGGTCTCTTCATTCTCCAACAACTTTAAGGTTTGCATCTCAGATATAAGTCAAGAAAATTATACTCATTCCCAGCCATGTTTTCTTCTGTGTATGTATGCATACATGTATTGCTGCATATAGGCCTATGCCGCCGGTAACCTCACGCGTGAGTCTCGAAGTTTGGGTCCCTTCCAGTGGGAATGTCGGCGATATTTTAGCTTAGATGTGGAGCTGGTGAGGGTCTCGTCATTCTCCAAAAACTTTTAGGTTTGCAGCTCAGATATAAGTCGAGAAAATTATACTCATTCCCAGCCATGTTTTCTTCTGTGTATGTATGCATACATGTATTGCTGCATATAGGCCTATGCCGCCAGTAACCTCACGCGTGAGTCTCAACTTTTGGGTCCCTTCCAGTGAGAATGTCGGTGATATTTTAGCTTAGATGTGGAGCTGGTGGGTGTCTCGTCATTTTCCAACAAACTCGAGGTTCGCAGCTAAAATATAAGTCGAGAAAATTATACTCATTCCCATCCATGTTTTCTTCTGTGTATGTATGCATACATGTATTGCTGCATATAGGCCTATGCCGCCAGTAACCTCACGCGTGAGTCTCAACTTTTGGGTCCCTTCCAGTGAGAATGTCGGAGATATTTTAGCTTAGATATGGAGCTGGTGGGTGTCTCGTCATGTTCCAACAAACTCGAGGTTCGCAGCTAAAATATAAGTCGAGAAAATGATACTCATTCCCATCCATGTTTTCTTCTGTGTATGTATGCATACATGTATTGCTGCATATAGGCCTATGCCGCCAGTAACCTCACGCGTGAGTCTCAACTTTTGGGTCCCTTCCAGTGAGAATGTCGGTGATATTTTAGCTTAGATATGGAGCTGGTGGGTGTCTCGTCATTTTCCAACGAACTCGAGGTTCGCAGCTAAAATATAAGTCGAGAAAATTATACTCATTCCCATCCATGTTTTCTTCTGTGTATGTATGCATACATGTATTGCTGCATATAGGCCTATGCCGCCAGTAACCTCACGCGTGAGTCTCAACTTTTGGGTCCCTTCCAGTGAGAATGTCGGTGATATTTTAGCTTAGATGTGGAGCTGGTGGGTGTCTCGTCATTTTCCAACAAACTCGAGGTTCGCAGCTAAAATATAAGTCGAGAAAATTATACTCATTCCCATCCATGTTTTCTTCTGTGTATGTATGCATACATGTATTGCTGCATATAGGCCTATGCCGCCAGTAACATCACGCGTGAGTCTCAACTTTTGGGTCCATTCCAGTGAGAATTTCGGCGATGTTTTAACTTAGATGTGGAGCTGGCGAAGGTCTCTTCATTTTCCAACAACTTTGAGGTTTGCAGCTCAGATATAAGTCGAAAAAATTATACTCATTCCCAGCCGTGTTTTCTTCTGTGTATGTATGCATACATGTATTGCTGAATATAGGCCTATGCCGCCAGTAGCCTCACGCGTGAGTCTCGAAGTTTGGGTCCCTTCCAGTGGGAAAGTCGGCGATATTTTAGCTTAGATGTGGAGCTGGTGAGGGTCTCGTCATTCTCCCAAAATGTTTAGGTTTGCAGCTCAGATATAAGTCATGAAAATTATACTCATTCCCAGCCATGTTTTCTTATGTGTATGTATGCATACATGTATTGCTGCATATAGGCCTATGCCGCCAGTAACCTCACGCGTGAGTCTCAACTTTTGGGTCCCTTCTAGTGAGAATGTCGGTGATATTTTAGCTTAGATGTGGAGCTGGTGGGTGTCTCGTCATTTTCCAACAAACTCGAGGTTCGCAGCTAAAATATAAGTCGAGAAAATTATACTCATTCCCATCCACGTTTTCTTCTGTGTATGTATGCATACATGTATTGCTGCATATAGGCCTATGCCGCCAGTAACGTCACGCGTGAGTCTCAACTTTTGGGTCCATTCCAGTGAGAATTTTTGAGATGTTTTAACTTAGATGTGGAGCTGGTGAGGGTCTCTTCATTCTCCAACAACTTTGAGGTTTGCATCTCAGATATAAGTCAAGAAAATTATACTCATTCCCAGCCATGTTTTCTTCTGTGTATGTATGCATACATGTATTGCTGCATATAGGCCTATGCCGCCGGTAACCTCACGCGTGAGTCTCGAAGTTTGGGTCCCTTCCAGTGGGAATGTCGGCGATATTTTAGCTTAGATGTGGAGCTGGTGAGGGTCTCGTCATTCTCCAAAACATTTAGGTTTGCAGCTCAGATATAAGTCGAGAAAATTATACTCATTCCCAGCCATGTTTTCTTCTGTGTATGTATGCATACATGTATTGCTGCATATAGGCCTATGCCGCCAGTAACCTCACGCGTGAGTCTCAACTTTTGGGTCCCTTCCAGTGAGAATGTCGGTGATATTTTAGCTTAGATATTGAGCTGGTGGGTGTCTCGTCATTTTCCAACAAACTCGAGGTTCGCAGCTAAAATATAAGTCGAGAAAATTATACTCATTCCCATCCATGTTTTCTTCTGTGTATGTATGCATACATGTATTGCTGCATATAGGCCTATGCCGCCAGTAACCTCACGCGTGAGTCTCAACTTTTGGGTCTTTTCCAGTGAGAATGTCGGTGATATTTTAGCTTAGATATGGAGCTGGTGGGTGTCTCATCATTTTCCGACAAACTCGAAGTTCGCAGCTAAAATATAAGTCGAGAAAATTATACTCATTCCCATCCATATTTTCTTCTGTGTATGTATGCATACATGTATTGCTGCATATAGGCCTATGCCGCCGGTAACCTCACGCGTGAGTCTCGAAGTTTGGGTCCCTTCCAGTGGGAATGTCGGCGATATTTTAGCTTAGATGTGGAGCTGGTGAGGGTCACGTCATTCTCCAAAAACTTTTAGGTTTGCAGCTCAGATATAAGTCGAGAAAATTATACTCATTCCCATCCATGTTTTCTTCTGTGTATGTATGCATACATGTATTGCTGCATATAGGCCTATGCCGCCAGTAACCTCACGCGTGAGTCTCAACTTTTGGGTCCATTCCAGTGAGAATTTCAGCGATGTTTTAACTTAGATGTGGAGCTGGCGACGGTCTCTTCATTCTCCAACAACTTTAAGGTTTGCATCTCAGATATAAGTCAAGAAAATTATACTCATTCCCAGCCATGTTTTCTTCTGTGTATGTATGCATACATGTATTGCTGCATATAGGCCTATGCCGCCGGTAACCTCACGCGTGAGTCTCGAAGTTTGGGTCCCTTCCAGTGGGAATGTCGGCGATATTTTAGCTTAGATGTGGAGCTGGTGAGGGTCTCGTCATTCTCCAAAAACTTTTAGGTTTGCAGCTCAGATATAAGTCGAGAAAACTATACTCATTCCCAGCCATGTTTTCTTCTGTGTATGTATGCATACATGTATTGCTGCATATAGGCCTATGCCGCCAGTAACCTCACGCGTGAGTCTCAACTTTTGGGTCCCTTCCAGTGAGAATGTCGGTGATATTTTAGCTTAGATGTGGAGCTGGTGGGTGTCTCGTCATTTTCCAACAAACTCGAGGTTCGCAGCTAAAATATAAGTCGAGAAAATTATACTCATTCCCATCCATGTTTTCTTCTGTGTATGTATGCATACATGTATTGCTGCATATAGGCCTATGCCGCCAGTAACCTCACGCGTGAGTCTCAACTTTTGGGTCCCTTCCAGTGAGAATGTCGGAGATATTTTAGCTTAGATATGGAGCTGGTGGGTGTCTCGTCATGTTCCAACAAACTCGAGGTTCGCAGCTAAAATATAAGTCGAGAAAATGATACTCATTCCCATCCATGTTTTCTTCTGTGTATGTATGCATACATGTATTGCTGCATATAGGCCTATGCCGCCAGTAACCTCACGCGTGAGTCTCAACTTTTGGGTCCCTTCCAGTGAGAATGTCGGTGATATTTTAGCTTAGATATGGAGCTGGTGGGTGTCTCGTCATTTTCCAACGAACTCGAGGTTCGCAGCTAAAATATAAGTCGAGAAAATTATACTCATTCCCATCCATGTTTTCTTCTGTTTATGTATGCATACATGTATTGCTGCATATAGGCCTATGCCGCCAGTAACCTCACGCGTGAGTCTCAACTTTTGGGTCCCTTCCAGTGAGAATGTCGGTGATATTTTAGCTTAGATGTGGAGCTGGTGGGTGTCTCGTCATTTTCCAACAAACTCGAGGTTCGCAGCTAAAATATAAGTCGAGAAAATTATACTCATTCCCATCCATGTTTTCTTCTGTGTATGTATGCATACATGTATTGCTGCATATAGGCCTATGCCGCCAGTAACATCACGCGTGAGTCTCAACTTTTGGGTCCATTCCAGTGAGAATTTCGGCGATGTTTTAACTTAGATGTGGAGCTGGCGAAGGTCTCTTCATTTTCCAACAACTTTGAGGTTTGCAGCTCAGATATAAGTCGAAAAAATTATACTCATTCCCAGCCGTGTTTTCTTCTGTGTATGTATGCATACATGTATTGCTGAATATAGGCCTATGCCGCCAGTAGCCTCACGCGTGAGTCTCGAAGTTTGGGTCCCTTCCAGTGGGAAAGTCGGCGATATTTTAGCTTAGATGTGGAGCTGGTGAGGGTCTCGTCATTCTCCCAAAATGTTTAGGTTTGCAGCTCAGATATAAGTCATGAAAATTGTACTCATTCCCAGCCATGTTTTCTTATGTGTATGTATGCATACATGTATTGCTGCATATAGGCCTATGCCGCCAGTAACCTCACGCGTGAGTCTCAACTTTTGGGTCCCTTCTAGTGAGAATGTCGGTGATATTTTAGCTTAGATGTGGAGCTGGTGGGTGTCTCGTCATTTTCCAACAAACTCGAGGTTCGCAGCTAAAATATAAGTCGAGAAAATTATACTCATTCCCATCCACGTTTTCTTCTGTGTATGTATGCATACATGTATTGCTGCATATAGGCCTATGCCGCCAGTAACGTCACGCGTGAGTCTCAACTTTTGGGTCCATTCCAGTGAGAATTTTTGAGATGTTTTAACTTAGATGTGGAGCTGGTGAGGGTCTCTTCATTCTCCAACAACTTTGAGGTTTGCATCTCAGATATAAGTCAAGAAAATTATACTCATTCCCAGCCATGTTTTCTTCTGTGTATGTATGCATGCATGTATTGCTGCATATAAGCCTATGCCGCCGGTAACCTCACGCGTGAGTCTCGAAGTTTGGGTCCCTTCCAGAGGGAATGTCGGCGATATTTTAGCTTAGATGTGGAGCTGGTGAGGGTCTCGTCATTCTCCAAAAACTTTTAGGTTTGCAGCTCAGATATAAGTCGAGAAAATTATACTCATTCGCAACCATGTTTTCTTCTGTGTATGTATGCATACATGTATTGCTGCATATAGGCCTATGCCGCCAGTAACCTCACGCGTGAGTCTCAACTTTTGGGTCCCTTCCAGTCAGAATGTCGGTGATATTTTAGCTTAGATATGGAGCTGGTGGGTGTCTCGTCATTTTCCAACAAACTTGAGGTTCGCATCTAAAATATAAGTCGAGAAAATTATACTCATTCCCATCCATGTTTTCTTCTGTGTATGTATGCATACATGTATTGCTGTATATAGGCCTATGCCGCCAGTAACCTCACGCGTGAGTCTCAACTTTTGGGTCCATTCCAGTGATAATTTCGGCGATGTTTTAACTTAGATGTGGAGCTGGCGAGGGTCTCTTCATTCTCCAACAACTTTGAGGTTTGCATCTCAGATATAAGTCAAGAAAATTATACTCATTCCCAGCCATGTTTTCTTCTGCGTATGTATGCATACATGTATTGCTGCATATAGGCCTATGCCGCCGGTAACCTCACGCGTGAGTCTCGAAGTTTTGGTCCCTTCCAGTGGGAATGTCGGCGATATTTTAGCTTAGATGTGGAGCTGGTGAGGGTCTCGTCATTCTCCAAAAAACTTTTAGGTTTGCAGCTCAGATATAAGTCGAGAAAATTATACTCATTCCCATCCATGTTTTCTTCTGTGTATGTATGCATACATGTATTGCTGCATATAGGCCTATGCCGCCAGTAACCTCACGCGTGAGACTCAACTTTTGGGTCCCTTCCAGTGAGAATGTCGGTGATATTTTAGCTTAGATATGGAGCTGGTGGGTGTCTCGTCATTTTCCAACAAACTCGAGGTTCGCAGCTAAAATATAAGTCGAGAAAATTATACTCATTTCCATCCATGTTTTCTTCTGTGTATGTATGCATACATGTATTGCTGCATATAGGCCTATGCCGCCAGTAACCTCACGCGTGAGTCTCAACTTTTGGGTCCTTTCCAGTAAGAATTTCGGCGATGTTTTAACTTAGATGTGGAGCTGGCGCGGGTCTCTTCATTCTCCAACAACTTTGAGGTTTGCAGCTCAGATATAAGTCGAGAAAATTATACTCATTCCCATCCATGTTTTCTTCTCTGTATGTATGCATACATGTATTGCTGCATATAGGCCTATGCCGCCAGTAACCTCACGCGTGAGTCTCAACTTCTGGGTCCCTTCAAGTGAGAATGTCGGTGATATTTTAGCTTAGATGTGGAGCTGGTGGGTGTCTCGTCATTTTCCAACAAACTCGAGGTTCGCAGCTAAAATATAAGTCGAGACAATTATACTCATTCCCATCCATGTTTTCTTCTGTGTATGTATGCATACATGTATTGCTGCATATAGGCCTATGCCGCCAGTAACCTCACGCGTGAGTCTCAACTTTTGGGTCCCTTCTAGTGAGAATGTCGGTGATATTTTAGCTTAGATGTGGAGCTGGTGGGTGTCTCGTCATTTTCCAACAAACTCGAGGTTCGCAGCTAAAATATAAGTCGAGAAAATTATACTCATTCCCATCCACGTTTTCTTCTGTGTATGTATGCATACATGTATTGCTGCATATAGGCCTATGCCGCCAGTAACCTCACGCGTGAGTCTCAACTTTTGGGTCCATTCCAGTGAGAATTTCTGAGATGTTTTAACTTAGATGTGGAGCTGGTGAGGGTCTCTTCATTCTCCAACAACTTTGAGGTTTGCATCTCAGATATAAGTCAAGAAAATTATACTCATTCCCAGCCATGTTTTCTTCTGTGTATGTATGCATGCATGTATTGCTGCATATAAGCCTATGCCGCCGGTAACCTCACGCGTGAGTCTCGAAGTTTGGGTCCCTTCCAGAGGGAATGTCGGCGATATTTTAGCTTAGATGTGGAGCTGGTGAGGGTCTCGTCATTCTCCAAAAACTTTTAGGTTTGCAGCTCAGATATAAGTCGAGAAAATTATACTCATTCGCAACCATGTTTTCTTCTGTGTATGTATGCATACATGTATTGCTGCATATAGGCCTATGCCGCCAGTAACCTCACGCATGAGTCTCAACTTTTGGGTCCCTTCCAGTCAGAATGTCGGTGATATTTTAGCTTAGATATGGAGCTGGTGGGTGTCTCGTCATTTTCCAACAAACTCGAGGTTCGCATCTAAAATATAAGTCGAGAAAATTATACTCATTCCCATCCATGTTTTCTTCTGTATATGTATGCATACATGTATTGCTGCATATAGGCCTATGCCGCCAGTAACCTCACGCGTGAGTCTCAACTTTTGGGTCGATTCCAGTGATAATTTCGGCGATGTTTTAACTTAGATGTGGAGCTGGCGAGGGTCTCTTCATTCTCCAACAACTTTGAGGTTTGCATCTCAGATATAAGTCAAGAAAATTATACTCATTCCCAGCCATGTTTTCTTCTGCGTATGTATGCATACATGTATTGCTGCATATAGGCCTATGCCGCCGGTAACCTCACGCGTGAGTCTCGAAGTTTTGGTCCCTTCCAGTGAGAATGTCGGCGATATTTTAGCTTAGATGTGGAGCTGGTGAGGGTCTCGTCATTCTCCAAAAAACTTTTAGGTTTGCAGCTCAGATATAAGTCGAGAAAATTATACTCATTCCCATCCATGTTTTCTTCTGTGTATGTATGCATACATGTATTGCTGCATATAGGCCTATGCCGCCAGTAACCTCACGCGTGAGACTCAACTTTTGGGTCCTTTCCAGTGAGAATGTCGGTGATATTTTAGCTTAGATATGGAGCTGGTGGGTGTCTCGTCATTTTCCAACAAACTCGAGGTTCGCAGCTCAAATATAAGTCGAGAAAATTATACTCATTTCCATCCATGTTTTCTTCTGTGTATGTATGCATACATGTATTGCTGCATATAGGCCTATGCCGCCAGTAACCTCACGCGTGAGTCTCAACTTTTGGGTCCTTTCCAGTAAGAATTTCGGCGATGTTTTAACTTAGATGTGGAGCTGGCGCGGGTCTCTTCATTCTCCAACAACTTTGAGGTTTGCAGCTCAGATATAAGTCGAGAAAATTATACTCATTCCCATCCATGTTTTCTTCTCTGTATGTATGCATACATGTATTGCTGCATATAGGCCTATGCCGCCAGTAACCTCACGCGTGAGTCTCAACTTCTGGGTCCCTTCAAGTGAGAATGTCGGTGATATTTTAGCTTAGATGTGGAGCTGGTGGGTGTCTCGTCATTTTCCAACAAACTCGAGGTTCGCAGCTAAAATATAAGTCGAGAAAATTATACTCATTCCCATCCATGTTTTCTTCTGTGTATGTATGCATACATGTATTGCTGCATATAGGCCTATGCCGCCAGTAACCTCACGCGTGAGTCTCAACTTTTGGGTCCATTCCAGTGAGAATTTCGGCGATGTTTTAACTTAGATGTGGAGCTGGCGAAGGTCTCAATTGCTGCATATAGGCCTATGCCGCCAGTAACCTCACGCGTGAGTCTCAACTTCTGGGTCCCTTCAAGTGAGAATGTCGGTGATATTTTAGCTTAGATGTGGAGCTGGTGGGTGTCTCGTCATTTTCCAACAAACTCGAGGTTCGCAGCTAAAATATAAGTCGAGACAATTATACTCATTCCCATCCATGTTTTCTTCTGTGTATGTATGCATACATGTATTGCTGCATATAGGCCTATGCCGCCAGTAACCTCACGCGTGAGTCTCAACTTTTGGGTCCATTCCAGTGAGAATTTCGGCGATGTTTTAACTTAGATGTGGAGCTGGCGAAGGTCTCTTCATTTTCCAACAACTTTGAGGTTTGCAGCTCAGATATAAGTCGAGAAAATTATACTCATTCCCAGCCGTGTTTTCTTCTGTGTATGTATGCATACATGTATTGCTGAATATAGGCCTATGCCGCCAGTAGCCTCACGCGTGAGTCTCGAAGTTTGGGTCCCTTCCAGTGGGAAAGTCGGCGATATTTTAGCTTAGATGTGGAGCTGGTGAGGGTCTCGTCATTCTCCCAAAATGTTTAGGTTTGCAGCTCAGATATAAGTCATGAAAATTATACTCATTCCCAGCCATGTTTTCTTATGTGTATGTATGCATACATGTATTGCTGCATATAGGCCTATGCCGCCAGTAACCTCACGCGTGAGTCTCAACTTTTGGGTCCCTTCTAGTGAGAATGTCGGTGATATTTTAGCTTAGATGTGGAGCTGGTGGGTGTCTCGTCATTTTCCAACAAACTCGAGGTTCGCAGCTAAAATATAAGTCGAGAAAATTATACTCATTCCCATCCACGTTTTCTTCTGTGTATGTATGCATACATGTATTGCTGCATATAGGCCTATGCCGCCAGTAACGTCACGCGTGAGTCTCAACTTTTGGGTCCATTCCAGTGAGAATTTTTGAGATGTTTTAACTTAGATGTGGAGCTGGTGAGGGTCTCTTCATTCTCCAACAACTTTGAGGTTTGCATCTCAGATATAAGTCAAGAAAATTATACTCATTCCCAGCCATGTTTTCTTCTGTGTATGTATGCATGCATGTATTGCTGCATATAAGCCTATGCCGCCGGTAACCTCACGCGTGAGTCTCGAAGTTTGGGTCCCTTCCAGAGGGAATGTCGGCGATATTTTAGCTTAGATGTGGAGCTGGTGAGGGTCTCGTCATTCTCCAAAAACTTTTAGGTTTGCAGCTCAGATATAAGTCGAGAAAATTATACTCATTCGCAACCATGTTTTCTTCTGTGTATGTATGCATACATGTATTGCTGCATATAGGCCTATGCCGCCAGTAACCTCACGCGTGAGTCTCAACTTTTGGGTCCCTTCCAGTCAGAATGTCGGTGATATTTTAGCTTAGATATGGAGCTGGTGGGTGTCTCGTCATTTTCCAACAAACTCGAGGTTCGCATCTAAAATATAAGTCGAGAAAATTATACTCATTCCCATCCATGTTTTCTTCTGTGTATGTATGCATACATGTATTGCTGTATATAGGCCTATGCCGCCAGTAACCTCACGCGTGAGTCTCAACTTTTGGGTCCATTCCAGTGATAATTTCGGCGATGTTTTAACTTAGATGTGGAGCTGGCGAGGGTCTCTTCATTCTCCAACAACTTTGAGGTTTGCATCTCAGATATAAGTCAAGAAAATTATACTCATTCCCAGCCATGTTTTCTTCTGCGTATGTATGCATACATGTATTGCTGCATATAGGCCTATGCCGCCGGTAACCTCACGCGTGAGTCTCGAAGTTTTGGTCCCTTCCAGTGGGAATGTCGGCGATATTTTAGCTTAGATGTGGAGCTGGTGAGGGTCTCGTCATTCTCCAAAAAACTTTTAGGTTTGCAGCTCAGATATAAGTCGAGAAAATTATACTCATTCCCATCCATGTTTTCTTCTGTGTATGTATGCATACATGTATTGCTGCATATAGGCCTATGCCGCCAGTAACCTCACGCGTGAGACTCAACTTTTGGGTCCCTTCCAGTGAGAATGTCAGTGATATTTTAGCTTAGATATGGAGCTGGTGGGTGTCTCGTCATTTTCCAACAAACTCGAGGTTCGCAGCTAAAATATAAGTCGAGAAAATTATACTCATTTCCATCCATGTTTTCTTCTGTGTATGTATGCATACATGTATTGCTGCATATAGGCCTATGCCGCCAGTAACCTCACGCGTGAGTCTCAACTTTTGGGTCCTTTCCAGTAAGAATTTCGGCGATGTTTTAACTTAGATGTGGAGCTGGCGCGGGTCTCTTCATTCTCCAACAACTTTGAGGTTTGCAGCTCAGATATAAGTCGAGAAAATTATACTCATTCCCATCCATGTTTTCTTCTCTGTATGTATGCATACATGTATTGCTGCATATAGGCCTATGCCGCCAGTAACCTCACGCGTGAGTCTCAACTTCTGGGTCCCTTCAAGTGAGAATGTCGGTGATATTTTAGCTTAGATGTGGAGCTGGTGGGTGTCTCGTCATTTTCCAACAAACTCGAGGTTCGCAGCTAAAATATAAGTCGAGACAATTATACTCATTCCCATCCATGTTTTCTTCTGTGTATGTATGCATACATGTATTGCTGCATATAGGCCTATGCCGCCAGTAACCTCACGCGTGAGTCTCAACTTTTGGGTCCCTTCTAGTGAGAATGTCGGTGATATTTTAGCTTAGATGTGGAGCTGGTGGGTGTCTCGTCATTTTCCAACAAACTCGAGGTTCGCAGCTAAAATATAAGTCGAGAAAATTATACTCATTCCCATCCACGTTTTCTTCTGTGTATGTATGCATACATGTATTGCTGCATATAGGCCTATGCCGCCAGTAACCTCACGCATGAGTCTCAACTTTTGGGTCCATTCCAGTGAGAATTTCTGAGATGTTTTAACTTAGATGTGGAGCTGGTGAGGGTCTCTTCATTCTCCAACAACTTTGAGGTTTGCATCTCAGATATAAGTCAAGAAAATTATACTCATTCCCAGCCATGTTTTCTTCTGTGTATGTATGCATGCATGTATTGCTGCATATAAGCCTATGCCGCCGGTAACCTCACGCGTGAGTCTCGAAGTTTGGGTCCCTTCCAGAGGGAATGTCGGCGATATTTTAGCTTAGATGTGGAGCTGGTGAGGGTCTCGTCATTCTCCAAAAACTTTTAGGTTTGCAGCTCAGATATAAGTCGAGAAAATTATACTCATTCGCAACCATGTTTTCTTCTGTGTATGTATGCATACATGTATTGCTGCATATAGGCCTATGCCGCCAGTAACCTCACGCATGAGTCTCAACTTTTGGGTCCCTTCCAGTCAGAATGTCGGTGATATTTTAGCTTAGATATGGAGCTGGTGGGTGTCTCGTCATTTTCCAACAAACTCGAGGTTCGCATCTAAAATATAAGTCGAGAAAATTATACTCATTCCCATCCATGTTTTCTTCTGTATATGTATGCATACATGTATTGCTGCATATAGGCCTATGCCGCCAGTAACCTCACGCGTGAGTCTCAACTTTTGGGTCGATTCCAGTGATAATTTCGGCGATGTTTTAACTTAGATGTGGAGCTGGCGAGGGTCTCTTCATTCTCCAACAACTTTGAGGTTTGCATCTCAGATATAAGTCAAGAAAATTATACTCATTCCCAGCCATGTTTTCTTCTGCGTATGTATGCATACATGTATTGCTGCATATAGGCCTATGCCGCCGGTAACCTCACGCGTGAGTCTCGAAGTTTTGGTCCCTTCCAGTGAGAATGTCGGCGATATTTTAGCTTAGATGTGGAGCTGGTGAGGGTCTCGTCATTCTCCAAAAAACTTTTAGGTTTGCAGCTCAGATATAAGTCGAGAAAATTATACTCATTCCCATCCATGTTTTCTTCTGTGTATGTATGCATACATGTATTGCTGCATATAGGCCTATGCCGCCAGTAACCTCACGCGTGAGTCTCAACTTTTGGGTCCATTCCAGTGAGAATTTCGGCGATGTTTTAACTTAGATGTGGAGCTGGCGAGGGTCTCTTCATTCTCCAACAACTTTGAGGTTTGCATCTCAGATATAAGTCAAGAAAATTATACTCATTCCCAGCCATGTTTTCTTCTGTGTATGTATGCATACATGTATTGCTGCATATAGGCCTATGCCGCCAGTAACCTCACGCATGAGTCTCAACTTTTGGGTCCCTTCAAGTGAGAATGTCGGTGATATTTTAGCTTAGATGTGGAGCTGGTGGGTGTCTCGTCATTTTCCAACAAACTCGAGGTTCGCAGCTAAAATATAAGTCGAGAAAATTATGCTCATTCCCATCCATGTTTTCTTCTGTGTATGTATGCATACATGTATTGCTGCATATATGTATTGCTGCATATAGGCCTATGCCGCCGGTAACCTCACGCGTGAGTCTCAACTTTTGGGTCCCTTCCAGTGAGAATGTCGGTGATATTTTAGCTTAGATATGGAGCTGGTGGGTGTCTCGTCATTTTCCAACAAACTCGAGGTTCGCAGCTAAAATATAAGTCGAGACAATTATACTCATTTCCATCCATGTTTTCTTCTGTGTATGTATGCATACATGTATTGCTGCATATAGGCCTATGCCGACAGTAACCTCACTCGTGAGTCTCAACTTTTGGGTCCATTCCAGTGAGAATTTTGGCGATGTTTTAACTTAGATGTGGAGCTGGCGCGTGTCTCTTCATTCTCCAACAACTTTGAGGTTTGCAGCTCAGATATAAGTCGAGAAAATTATACTCATTCCCATCCATGTTTTCTTCTGTGTATGTATGCATACATGTATTGCTGCATATAGGCCTATGCCGCCAGTAACCTCACGCGTGAGTCTCAACTTCTGGGTCCCTTCAAGTGAGAATGTCGGTGATATTTTAGCTTAGATGTGGAGCTGGTGGGTGTCTCGTCATTTTCCAACAAACTCGAGGTTCGCAGCTAAAATATAAGTCGAGACAATTATACTCATTCCCATCCATGTTTTCTTCTGTGTATGTATGCATACATGTATTGCTGCATATAGGCCTATGCCGCCAGTAACTTCACGCGTGAGTCTCGAAGTTTGGGTCCCTTCCAGTGGGAATGTCGGCGATATTTTAGCTTAGATGTGGAGCTGGTGAGGGTCTCGTCATTCTCCAAAAACGTTTAGGTTTGCAGCTCAGATATAAGTCGAGAAAAGTATACTCATTCCCAGCCATGTTTTCTTCTGTGTATGTATGCATACATGTATTGCTGCATATAGGCCTATGCCGCCAGTAACCTCACGCGTGAGTCTCAACTTCTGGGTCCCTTCAAGTGAGAATGTCGGTGATATTTTAGCTTAGATGTGGAGCTGGTGGGTGTCTCGTCATTTTCCAACAAACTCGAGGTTCGCAGCTAAAATATAAGTCGAGAAAATTATACTCATTCCCATCCATGTTTTCTTCTGTGTATGTATGCATACATGTATTGCTGCATATAGGCCTATGCCGCCAGTAACCTCACGCGTGAGTCTCAACTTTTGGGTCGATTCCAGTGAGAATGTCGGCGATGTTTTAACTTAGATGTGGAGCTGGCGAGGGTCTCTTCATTCTCCAACAACGTTGAGGTTTGCAGCTCAGATATAAGTCGAGACAATTATACTCATTCCCAGCCATGTTTTCTTCTGTGTATGTATGCATACATGTATTGCTGCATATAGGCCTATGCCGCCGGTAACCTCACGCTTGAGTCTCGAAGTTTGGGTCCCTTCCAGTGGGAATGTCGGCGATATTTTAGCTTAGATGTGGAGCTGGTGAGGG
This sequence comes from Crossaster papposus, assembly GCA_037893245.1. Taxonomy (NCBI): domain Eukaryota; kingdom Metazoa; phylum Echinodermata; class Asteroidea; order Velatida; family Solasteridae; genus Crossaster; species Crossaster papposus. Next base: position 198,236 of record JBAIAA010001317.1, read on the forward strand.
TATCGTCATTCTCCAAAAACGTTTAGGTTTGCAGCTCAGATATAAGTCGAGAAAATTATACTCATTCCCAGCCATGTTTTCTTCTGTGTATGTATGCATACAGGAATTGCTGCATATAGGCCTATGCCGCCAGTAACCTCACGCGTGAGTCTCAACTTTTGGGTCCCTTCCAGTGAGAATGTCGGTGATATTTTAGCTTAGATGTGGAGCTGGTGGGTGTCTCGTCATTTTCTAACAAACTCGAGGTTCACACCTAAAATATAAGTCGATAAAATTATACTCATTCCCATCCATGTTTTCTTCTGTGTATGTATGCATACATGTATTGCTGCATATAGGCCTATGCCGCCAGTAACCTCACGCATGAGTCTCAACTTTTGGGTCCCTTCAAGTGAGAATGTCGGTGATATTTTAGCTTAGATGTGGAGCTGGTGGGTGTCTCGTCATTTTCCAACAAACTCGAGGTTCGCAGCTAAAATATAAGTCGAGAAAATTATACTCATTCCCAGCCGTGTTTTCTTCTTTGTATGTATGCATACATGTATTGCTGAATATAGGCCTATGCCGCCAGTAGCCTCACGCGTGAGTCTCGAAGTTTGGGTCCCTTCCAGTGGGAAAGTCGGCGATATTTTAGCTTAGATGTGGAGCTGGTGAGGGTCTCGTCATTCTCCCAAAATGTTTAGGTTTGCAGCTCAGATATAAGTCATGAAAATTATACTCATTCCCAGCCATGTTTTCTTATGTGTATGTATGCATACATGTATTGCTGCATATAGGCCTATGCCGCCAGTAACCTCACGCGTGAGTCTCAACTTTTGGGTCCCTTCTAGTGAGAATGTCGGTGATATTTTAGCTTAGATGTGGAGCTGGTGGGTGTCTCGTCATTTTCCAACAAACTCGAGGTTCGCAGCTAATATATAAGTTGAGAAAATTATACTCATTCCCATCCACGTTTTCTTCTGTGTATGTATGCATACATGTATTGCTGCATATAGGCCTATGCCGCCAGTAACCTCACGCGTGAGTCTCAACTTTTGGGTCCATTCCAGTGAGAATTTCTGAGATGTTTTAACTTAGATGTGGAGCTGGTGAGGGTCTCTTCATTCTCCAACAACTTTGAGGTTTGCATCTCAGATATAAGTCAAGAAAATTATACTCATTCCCAGCCATGTTTTCTTCTGTGTATGTATGCATGCATGTATTGCTGCATATAAGCCTATGCCGCCGGTAACCTCACGCTTGAGTCTCGAAGTTTGGGTCCCTTCCAGAGGGAATGTCGGCGATATTTTAGCTTAGATGTGGAGCTGGTGAGGGTCTCGTCATTCTCCAAAAACTTTTAGGTTTGCAGCTCAGATATAAGTCGAGAAAATTATACTCATTCGCAACCATGTTTTCTTCTGTGTATGTATGCATACATGTATTGCTGCATATAGGCCTATGCCGCCAGTAACCTCACGCGTGAGTCTCAACTTTTGGGTCCCTTCCAGTCAGAATGTCGGTGATATTTTAGCTTAGATATGGAGCTGGTGGGTGTCTCGTCATTTTCCAACAAACTCGAGGTTCGCATCTAAAATATAAGTCGAGAAAATTATACTCATTCCCATCCATGTTTTCTTCTGTGTATGTATGCATACATGTATTGCTGCATATAGGCCTATGCCGCCAGTAACCTCACGCGTGAGTCTCAAATTTTGGGTCCATTCCAGTGATAATTTCGGCGATGTTTTAACTTAGATGTGGAGCTGGCGAGGGTCTCTTCATTCTCCAACAACTTTGAGGTTTGCATCTCAGATATAAGTCAAGAAAATTATACTCATTCCCAGCCATGTTTTCTTCTGCGTATGTATGCATACA
>JBAIAA010001318.1:0-27955 GCA_037893245.1 Crossaster papposus
GGCGAATTTGAAACGCGTGTGTTAACGTTATAATTTTCAGAAAATCGAAATAAAATACTAACAAAGCATGCCCCGGGTCAAATTGCTAATTTTGCCATTCCTGGAGGCCCCCCTCTATCTCCTAACACCCAGCCCCTTCCCGGGGCATGCTTTCCTTCATGCCCTTATTTGTGGGCGGGGATTGTGTGCACAAACCTATGGCGAATTTGAAACGCGTGTGTTAACGTTATAATTTTCAGAAAATCGAAATAAAATACTAACAAAGCACTGCCCCGGGTCAAATTGCTAATTTTGCCATTCCTGGAGGCCCCCCTCTATCTCCTAACACCCAGCCCCTTCCCGGGGCATGCTTTCCTTCATGCCCTTATTTGTGGGCGGGGATTGTGTGCACAAACCTATGGCGAATTTGAAACGCGTGTGTTAACGTTATAATTTTCAGAAAATCGAAATAAAATACTAACAAAGCATGCCCCGGGTCAAATTGCTAATTTTGCCATTCCTGGAGGCCCCCCTCTATCTCCTAACACCCAGCCCCTTCCCGGGGCATGCTTTCCTTCATGCCCTTATTTGTGGGCGGGGATTGTGTGCACAAACCTATGGCGAATTTGAAACGCGTGTGTTAACGTTATAATTTTCAGAAAATCGAAATAAAATACTAACAAAGCATGCCCCGGGTCAAATTGCTAATTTTGCCATTCCTGGAGGCCCCCCTCTATCTCCTAACACCCAGCCCCTTCCCGGGGCATGCTTTCCTTCATGCCCTTATTTGTGGGCGGGGATTGTGTGCACAAACCTATGGCGAATTTGAAACGCGTGTGTTAACGTTATAATTTTCAGAAAATCGAAATAAAATACTAACAAAGCATGCCCCGGGTCAAATTGCTAATTTTGCCATTCCTGGAGGCCCCCCTCTATCTCCTAACACCCAGCCCCTTCCCGGGGCATGCTTTCCTTCATGCCCTTATTTGTGGGCGGGGATTGTGTGCACAAACCTATGGCGAATTTGAAACGCGTGTGTTAACGTTATAATTTTCAGAAAATCGAAATAAAATACTAACAAAGCATGCCCCGGGTCAAATTGCTAATTTTGCCATTCCTGGAGGCCCCCCTCTATCTCCTAACACCCAGCCCCTTCCCGGGGCATGCTTTCCTTCATGCCCTTATTTGTGGGCGGGGATTGTGTGCACAAACCTATGGCGAATTTGAAACGCGTGTGTTAACGTTATAATTTTCAGAAAATCGAAATAAAATACTAACAAAGCATGCCCCGGGTCAAATTGCTAATTTTGCCATTCCTGGAGGCCCCCCTCTATCTCCTAACACCCAGCCCCTTCCCGGGGCATGCTTTCCTTCATGCCCTTATTTGTGGGCGGGGATTGTGTGCACAAACCTATGGCGAATTTGAAACGCGTGTGTTAACGTTATAATTTTCAGAAAATCGAAATAAAATACTAACAAAGCATGCCCCGGGTCAAATTGCTAATTTTGCCATTCCTGGAGGCCCCCCTCTATCTCCTAACACCCAGCCCCTTCCCGGGGCATGCTTTCCTTCATGCCCTTATTTGTGGGCGGGGATTGTGTGCACAAACCTATGGCGAATTTGAAACGCGTGTGTTAACGTTATAATTTTCAGAAAATCGAAATAAAATACTAACAAAGCATGCCCCGGGTCAAATTGCTAATTTTGCCATTCCTGGAGGCCCCCCTCTATCTCCTAACACCCAGCCCCTTCCCGGGGCATGCTTTCCTTCATGCCCTTATTTGTGGGCGGGGATTGTGTGCACAAACCTATGGCGAATTTGAAACGCGTGTGTTAACGTTATAATTTTCAGAAAATCGAAATAAAATACTAACAAAGCATGCCCCGGGTCAAATTGCTAATTTTGCCATTCCTGGAGGCCCCCCTCTATCTCCTAACACCCAGCCCCTTCCCGGGGCATGCTTTCCTTCATGCCCTTATTTGTGGGCGGGGATTGTGTGCACAAACCTATGGCGAATTTGAAACGCGTGTGTTAACGTTATAATTTTCAGAAAATCGAAATAAAATACTAACAAAGCATGCCCCGGGTCAAATTGCTAATTTTGCCATTCCTGGAGGCCCCCCTCTATCTCCTAACACCCAGCCCCTTCCCGGGGCATGCTTTCCTTCATGCCCTTATTTGTGGGCGGGGATTGTGTGCACAAACCTATGGCGAATTTGAAACGCGTGTGTTAACGTTATAATTTTCAGAAAATCGAAATAAAATACTAACAAAGCATGCCCCGGGTCAAATTGCTAATTTTGCCATTCCTGGAGGCCCCCCTCTATCTCCTAACACCCAGCCCCTTCCCGGGGCATGCTTTCCTTCATGCCCTTATTTGTGGGCGGGGATTGTGTGCACAAACCTATGGCGAATTTGAAACGCGTGTGTTAACGTTATAATTTTCAGAAAATCGAAATAAAATACTAACAAAGCATGCCCCGGGTCAAATTGCTAATTTTGCCATTCCTGGAGGCCCCCCTCTATCTCCTAACACCCAGCCCCTTCCCGGGGCATGCTTTCCTTCATGCCCTTATTTGTGGGCGGGGATTGTGTGCACAAACCTATGGCGAATTTGAAACGCGTGTGTTAACGTTATAATTTTCAGAAAATCGAAATAAAATACTAACAAAGCATGCCCCGGGTCAAATTGCTAATTTTGCCATTCCTGGAGGCCCCCCTCTATCTCCTAACACCCAGCCCCTTCCCGGGGCATGCTTTCCTTCATGCCCTTATTTGTGGGCGGCGATTGTGTGCACAAACCTATGGCGAATTTGAAACGAGTGTGTTAACGTTATAATTTTCAGAAAATCGAAATAAAATACTAACAAAGCATGCCCCGGGTCAAATTGCTAATTTTGCCATTCCTGGAGGCCCCCCTCTATCTCCTAACACCCAGCCCCTTCCCGGGGCATGCTTTCCTTCATGCCCTTATTTGTGGGCGGGGATTGTGTGCACAAACCTATGGCGAATTTGAAACGCGTGTGTTAACGTTATAATTTTCAGAAAATCGAAATAAAATACTAACAAACCATGCCCCGGGTCAAATTGCTAATTTTGCCATTCCTGGAGGCCCCCCTCTATCTCCTAACACCCAGCCCCTTCCCGGGGCATGCTTTCCTTCATGCCCTTATTTGTGGGCGGGGATTGTGTGCACAAACCTATGGCGAATTTGAAACGCGTGTGTTAACGTTATAATTTTCAGAAAATCGAAATAAAATACTAACAAAGCATGCCCCGGGTCAAATTGCTAATTTTGCCATTCCTGGAGGCCCCCCCTATATCTCCTAACACCAAGCCCCTTCCCGGGGCATGCTTTCCTTCATGCCCTTATTTGTGGGCGGGGATTGTGTGCACAAACCTATGGCGAATTTGAAACGCGTGTGTTAACGTTATAATTTTCAGAAAATCGAAATAAAATACTAACAAAGCATGCCCCGGGTCAAATTGCTAATTTTGCCATTCCTGGAGGCCCCCCTCTATCTCCTAACACCCAGCCCCTTCCCGGGGCATGCTTTCCTTCATGCCCTTATTTGTGGGCGGGGATTGTGTGCACAAACCTATGGCGAATTTGAAACGCGTGTGTTAACGTTATAATTTTCAGAAAATCGAAATAAAATACTAACAAAGCATGCCCCGGGTCAAATTGCTAATTTTGCCATTCCTGGAGGCCCCCCTCTATCTCCTAACACCCAGCCCCTTCCCGGGGCATGCTTTCCTTCATGCCCTTATTTGTGGGCGGGGATTGTGTGCACAAACCTATGGCGAATTTGAAACGCGTGTGTTAACGTTATAATTTTCAGAAAATCGAAATAAAATACTAACAAAGCATGCCCCGGGTCAAATTGCAAATTTTGCCGTTCCTGGAGGCCCCCCTCTATCTCCTAACACCCAGCCCCTTCCCGGGGCATGCTTTCCTTCATGCCCTTATTTGTGGGCGGGGATTGTGTGCACAAACCTATGGCGAATTTGAAATGCGTGTGTTAACGTTAACATTTTCAGAAAATCGAAATAAAATACTAACAAAGCATGCCCCGGTCAAATTGCTAATTTTGCCATTCCTGGAGGCCCCCCTCTATCTCCTAACACCCAGCCCCTTCCCGGGGCATGCTTTCCTTCATGCCCTTATTTGTGGGCGGGGATTGTGTGCACAAACCTATGGCGAATTTGAAACGCGTGTGTTAACGTTAACATTTTCAGAAAATCGAAATAAAATACTAACAAAGCATGCCCCGGGTCAAATTGCTAATTTTGCCATTCCTGGAGGCCCCCCTCTATCTCCTAACACCCAGCCCCTTCCCGGGGCATGCTTTCCTTCATGCCCTTATTTGTGGGCGGGGATTGTGTGCACAAACCTATGGCGAATTTGAAACGCGTGTGTTAACGTTATAATTTTCAGAAAATCGAAATAAAATACTAACAAAGCATGCCCGGGTCAAATTGCTAATTTTGCCATTCCTGGAGGGCCCCCCTATATCTCCTAACACCAAGCCCCTTCCCGGGGCATGCTTTCCTTCATGCCCTTATTTGTGGGCGGGGATTGTGTGCACAAACCTATGGCGAATTTGAAACGCGTGTGTTAACGTTATAATTTTCAGAAAATCGAAATAAAATACTAACAAAGCATGCCCCCGGGTCAAATTGCTAATTTTGCCATTCCTGGAGGCCCCCCTCTATCTCCTAACACCCAGCCCCTTCCCGGGCATGCTTTCCTTCATGCCTTATTTGTGGGCGGGGATTGTGTGCACAAACCTATGGCGAATTTGAAACGCGTGTGTTAACGTTATAATTTTCAGAAAATCGAAATAAAATACTAACAAAGCATGCCCCGGGGTCAAATTGCTAATTTTGCCATTCCTGGAGGCCCCCCTCTATCTCCTAACACCCAGCCCCTTCCCGGGGCATGCTTTCCTTCATGCCCTTATTTGTGGGCGGGGATTGTGTGCACAAACCTATGGCGAATTTGAAACGCGTGTGTTAACGTTATAATTTTCAGAAAATCGAAATAAAATACTAACAAAGCATGCCCCGGGTCAAATTGCTAATTTTGCATTCCTGGAGGCCCCCCTCTATCTCCTAACACCCAGCCCCGTTCCCGGGGCATGCTTTCCTTCATGCCCTTATTTGTGGGCGGGGATTGTGTGCACAAACCTATGGCGAATTTTGAAACGCGTGTGTTAACGTTATAATTTTCAGAAAATCGAAATAAAATACTAACAAAGCATGCCCCGGGTCAAATTGCTAATTTTGCCATTCCTGGAGGCCCCCCTCTATCTCCTAACACCCAGCCCCTTCCCGGGGCATGCTTTCCTTCATGCCCTTATTTGTGGGCGGGGATTGTGTGCACAAACCTATGGCGAATTTGAAACGCGTGTGTTAACGTTATAATTTTCAGAAAATCGAAATAAAATACTAACAAAGCATGCCCCGGGTCAAATTGCTAATTTTGCCATTCCTGGAGGCCCCCCTCTATCTCCTAACACCCAGCCCCTTCCCGGGGCATGCTTTCCTTCATGCCCTTATTTGTGGGCGGGGATTGTGTGCACAAACCTATGGCGAATTTGAAACGCGTGTGTTAACGTTATAATTTTCAGAAAATCGAAATAAAATACTAACAAAGCATGCCCCGGGTCAAATTGCTAATTTTGCCATTCCTGGAGGCCCCCCTCTATCTCCTAACACCCAGCCCCTTCCCGGGGCATGCTTTCCTTCATGCCCTTATTTGTGGGCGGGGATTGTGTGCACAAACCTATGGCGAATTTGAAACGCGTGTGTTAACGTTATAATTTTCAGAAAATCGAAATAAAATACTAACAAAGCATGCCCCGGGTCAAATTGCTAATTTTGCCATTCCTGGAGGCCCCCCTCTATCTCCTAACACCCAGCCCCTTCCCGGGGTATGCTTTCCTTCATGCCCTTATTTGTGGGCGGGGATTGTGTGCACAAACCTATGGCGAATTTGAAACGCGTGTGTTAACGTTATAATTTTCAGAAAATCGAAATAAAATACTAACAAAGCATGCCCCGGGTCAAATTGTTAATTTTGCCATTCCTGGAGGCCCCCCTCTATCTCCTAACACCCAGCCCCTTCCGGGGCATGCTTTCCTTCATGCCCTTATTTGTGGGCGGGGGATTGTGTGCACAAACCTATGGCGAATTTGAAACGCGTGTGTTAACGTTATAATTTTCAGAAAATCGAAATAAAATACTAACAAAGCATGCCCCGGTTCAAATTGCTAATTTTGCCATTCCTGGAGGCCCCCCCTCTATCTCCTAACACCCAGCCCCTTCCCGGGGCATGCTTTCCTTCATGCCCCTTATTTGTGGGCGGGGATTGTGTGCACAAACCTATGGCGAATTGAAACGCGTGTGTTAACGTTATAATTTTCAGAAAATCGAAATAAAATACTAACAAAGCATGCCCCGGGTCAAATTGCTAATTTTGCCATTCCTGGAGGCCCCCCTCTATCTCCTAACACCCAGCCCCTTCCCGGGGCATGCTTTCCTTCATGCCCTTATTTGTGGGCGGGGATTGTGTGCACAAACCTATGGCGAATTTGAAACGCGTGTGTTAACGTTATAATTTTCAGAAATCGAAATAAAATACTAACAAAGCATGCCCCGGGTCAAATTGCTAATTTTGCCATTCCTGGAGGCCCCCCTCTATCTCCTAACACCCAGCCCCTTCCCGGGGCATGCTTTCCTTCATGCCCTTATTTGTGGGCGGGGATTGTGTGCACAAACCTATGGCGAATTTGAAACGCGTGTGTTAACGTTATAATTTTCAGAAAATCGAAATAAAATACTAACAAAGCATGCCCCGGGTCAAATTGCTAATTTTGCCATCCCTGAGGCCCCCCTCTATCTCCTAACACCCAGCCCCTTCCCGGGGCATGCTTTCCTTCATGCCCTTATTTGTGGGCGGGGATTGTGTGCACAAACCTATGGCGAATTTGAAACGCGTGTGTTAACGTTATAATTTTCAGAAAATCGAAATAAAATACTAACAAAGCATGCCCCGGGTCAAATTGCTAATTTTGCCATTCCTGGAGGCACCCCTCTATCTCCTAACACCCAGCCCCTTCCCGGGGCATGCTTTCCTTCATGCCCTTATTTGTGGGCGGGGATTGTGTGCACAAACCTATGGCGAATTTGAAACGCGTGTGTTAACGTTATAATTTTCAGAAAATCGAAATAAAATACTAACAAAGCATGCCCCGGGTCAAATTGCTAATTTTGCCATTCCTGGAGGCCCCCCTCTATCTCCTAACACCCAGCCCCTTCCCGGGGCATGCTTTCCTTCATGCCCTTATTTGTGGGCGGGGATTGTGTGCACAAACCTATGGCGAATTTGAAACGCGTGTGTTAACGTTATAATTTTCAGAAAATCGAAATAAAATACTAACAAAGCATGCCCCGGGTCAAATTGCTAATTTTGCCATTCCTGGAGGCCCCCCTCTATCTCCTAACACCCAGCCCCTTCCCGGGGCATGCTTTCCTTCATGCCCTTATTTGTGGGCGGGGATTGTGTGCACAAACCTATGGCGAATTTGAAACGCGTGTGTTAACGTTATAATTTTCAGAAAATCGAAATAAAATACTAACAAAGCATGCCCCGGGTCAAATTGCTAATTTTGCCATTCCTGGAGGCCCCCCTCTATCTCCTAACACCCAGCCCCTTCCCGGGGCATGCTTTCCTTCATGCCCTTATTTGTGGGCGGGGATTGTGTGCACAAACCTATGGCGAATTTGAAACGCGTGTGTTAACGTTATAATTTTCAGAAAATCGAAATAAAATACTAACAAAGCATGCCCCGGGTCAAATTGCTAATTTTGCCATTCCTGGAGGCCCCCCTCTATCTCCTAACACCCAGCCCCTTCCCGGGGCATGCTTTCCTTCATGCCCTTATTTGTGGGCGGGGATTGTGTGCACAAACCTATGGCGAATTTGAAACGCGTGTGTTAACGTTATAATTTTCAGAAAATCGAAATAAAATACTAACAAAGCATGCCCCGGGTCAAATTGCTAATTTTGCCATTCCTGGAGGCCCCCCTCTATCTCCTAACACCCAGCCCCTTCCCGGGGCATGCTTTCCTTCATGCCCTTATTTGTGGGCGGGGATTGTGTGCACAAACCTATGGCGAATTTGAAACGCGTGTGTTAACGTTATAATTTTCAGAAAATCGAAATAAAATACTAACAAAGCATGCCCCGGGTCAAATTGCTAATTTTGCCATTCCTGGAGGCCCCCCTCTATCTCCTAACACCCAGCCCCTTCCCGGGGCATGCTTTCCTTCATGCCCTTATTTGTGGGCGGGGATTGTGTGCACAAACCTATGGCGAATTTGAAACGCGTGTGTTAACGTTATAATTTTCAGAAAATCGAAATAAAATACTAACAAAGCATGCCCCGGGTCAAATTGCTAATTTTGCCATTCCTGGAGGCCCCCCTCTATCTCCTAACACCCAGCCCCTTCCCGGGGCATGCTTTCCTTCATGCCCTTATTTGTGGGCGGGGATTGTGTGCACAAACCTATGGCGAATTTGAAACGCGTGTGTTAACGTTATAATTTTCAGAAAATCGAAATAAAATACTAACAAAGCATGCCCCGGGTCAAATTGCTAATTTTGCCATTCCTGGAGGCCCCCCTCTATCTCCTAACACCCAGCCCCTTCCCGGGGCATGCTTTCCTTCATGCCCTTATTTGTGGGCGGGGATTGTGTGCACAAACCTATGGCGAATTTGAAACGCGTGTGTTAACGTTATAATTTTCAGAAAATCGAAATAAAATACTAACAAAGCATGCCCCGGGTCAAATTGCTAATTTTGCCATTCCTGGAGGCCCCCCTCTATCTCCTAACACCCAGCCCCTTCCCGGGGCATGCTTTCCTTCATGCCCTTATTTGTGGGCGGGGATTGTGTGCACAAACCTATGGCGAATTTGAAACGCGTGTGTTAACGTTATAATTTTCAGAAAATCGAAATAAAATACTAACAAAGCATGCCCCGGGTCAAATTGCTAATTTTGCCATTCCTGGAGGCCCCCCTCTATCTCCTAACACCCAGCCCCTTCCCGGGGCATGCTTTCCTTCATGCCCTTATTTGTGGGCGGGGATTGTGTGCACAAACCTATGGCGAATTTGAAACGCGTGTGTTAACGTTATAATTTTCAGAAAATCGAAATAAAATACTAACAAAGCATGCCCCGGGTCAAATTGCTAATTTTGCCATTCCTGGAGGCCCCCCTCTATCTCCTAACACCCAGCCCCTTCCCGGGGCATGCTTTCCTTCATGCCCTTATTTGTGGGCGGGGATTGTGTGCACAAACCTATGGCGAATTTGAAACGCGTGTGTTAACGTTATAATTTTCAGAAAATCGAAATAAAATACTAACAAAGCATGCCCCGGGTCAAATTGCTAATTTTGCCATTCCTGGAGGCCCCCCTCTATCTCCTAACACCCAGCCCCTTCCCGGGGCATGCTTTCCTTCATGCCCTTATTTGTGGGCGGGGATTGTGTGCACAAACCTATGGCGAATTTGAAACGCGTGTGTTAACGTTATAATTTTCAGAAAATCGAAATAAAATACTAACAAAGCATGCCCCGGGTCAAATTGCTAATTTTGCCATTCCTGGAGGCCCCCCTCTATCTCCTAACACCCAGCCCCTTCCCGGGGCATGCTTTCCTTCATGCCCTTATTTGTGGGCGGGGATTGTGTGCACAAACCTATGGCGAATTTGAAACGCGTGTGTTAACGTTATAATTTTCAGAAAATCGAAATAAAATACTAACAAAGCATGCCCCGGGTCAAATTGCTAATTTTGCCATTCCTGGAGGCCCCCCTCTATCTCCTAACACCCAGCCCCTTCCCGGGGCATGCTTTCCTTCATGCCCTTATTTGTGGGCGGGGATTGTGTGCACAAACCTATGGCGAATTTGAAACGCGTGTGTTAACGTTATAATTTTCAGAAAATCGAAATAAAATACTAACAAAGCATGCCCCGGGTCAAATTGCTAATTTTGCCATTCCTGGAGGCCCCCCTCTATCTCCTAACACCCAGCCCCTTCCCGGGGCATGCTTTCCTTCATGCCCTTATTTGTGGGCGGGGATTGTGTGCACAAACCTATGGCGAATTTGAAACGCGTGTGTTAACGTTATAATTTTCAGAAAATCGAAATAAAATACTAACAAAGCATGCCCCGGGTCAAATTGCTAATTTTGCCATTCCTGGAGGCCCCCCTCTATCTCCTAACACCCAGCCCCTTCCCGGGGCATGCTTTCCTTCATGCCCTTATTTGTGGGCGGGGATTGTGTGCACAAACCTATGGCGAATTTGAAACGCGTGTGTTAACGTTATAATTTTCAGAAAATCGAAATAAAATACTAACAAAGCATGCCCCGGGTCAAATTGCTAATTTTGCCATTCCTGGAGGCCCCCCTCTATCTCCTAACACCCAGCCCCTTCCCGGGGCATGCTTTCCTTCATGCCCTTATTTGTGGGCGGGGATTGTGTGCACAAACCTATGGCGAATTTGAAACGCGTGTGTTAACGTTATAATTTTCAGAAAATCGAAATAAAATACTAACAAAGCATGCCCCGGGTCAAATTGCTAATTTTGCCATTCCTGGAGGCCCCCCTCTATCTCCTAACACCCAGCCCCTTCCCGGGGCATGCTTTCCTTCATGCCCTTATTTGTGGGCGGGGATTGTGTGCACAAACCTATGGCGAATTTGAAACGCGTGTGTTAACGTTATAATTTTCAGAAAATCGAAATAAAATACTAACAAAGCATGCCCCGGGTCAAATTGCTAATTTTGCCATTCCTGGAGGCCCCCCTCTATCTCCTAACACCCAGCCCCTTCCCGGGGCATGCTTTCCTTCATGCCCTTATTTGTGGGCGGGGATTGTGTGCACAAACCTATGGCGAATTTGAAACGCGTGTGTTAACGTTATAATTTTCAGAAAATCGAAATAAAATACTAACAAAGCATGCCCCGGGTCAAATTGCTAATTTTGCCATTCCTGGAGGCCCCCCTCTATCTCCTAACACCCAGCCCCTTCCCGGGGCATGCTTTCCTTCATGCCCTTATTTGTGGGCGGGGATTGTGTGCACAAACCTATGGCGAATTTGAAACGCGTGTGTTAACGTTATAATTTTCAGAAAATCGAAATAAAATACTAACAAAGCATGCCCCGGGTCAAATTGCTAATTTTGCCATTCCTGGAGGCCCCCCTCTATCTCCTAACACCCAGCCCCTTCCCGGGGCATGCTTTCCTTCATGCCCTTATTTGTGGGCGGGGATTGTGTGCACAAACCTATGGCGAATTTGAAACGCGTGTGTTAACGTTATAATTTTCAGAAAATCGAAATAAAATACTAACAAAGCATGCCCCGGGTCAAATTGCTAATTTTGCCATTCCTGGAGGCCCCCCTCTATCTCCTAACACCCAGCCCCTTCCCGGGGCATGCTTTCCTTCATGCCCTTATTTGTGGGCGGGGATTGTGTGCACAAACCTATGGCGAATTTGAAACGCGTGTGTTAACGTTATAATTTTCAGAAAATCGAAATAAAATACTAACAAAGCATGCCCCGGGTCAAATTGCTAATTTTGCCATTCCTGGAGGCCCCCCTCTATCTCCTAACACCCAGCCCCTTCCCGGGGCATGCTTTCCTTCATGCCCTTATTTGTGGGCGGGGATTGTGTGCACAAACCTATGGCGAATTTGAAACGCGTGTGTTAACGTTATAATTTTCAGAAAATCGAAATAAAATACTAACAAAGCATGCCCCGGGTCAAATTGCTAATTTTGCCATTCCTGGAGGCCCCCCTCTATCTCCTAACACCCAGCCCCTTCCCGGGGCATGCTTTCCTTCATGCCCTTATTTGTGGGCGGGGATTGTGTGCACAAACCTATGGCGAATTTGAAACGCGTGTGTTAACGTTATAATTTTCAGAAAATCGAAATAAAATACTAACAAAGCATGCCCCGGGTCAAATTGCTAATTTTGCCATTCCTGGAGGCCCCCCTCTATCTCCTAACACCCAGCCCCTTCCCGGGGCATGCTTTCCTTCATGCCCTTATTTGTGGGCGGGGATTGTGTGCACAAACCTATGGCGAATTTGAAACGCGTGTGTTAACGTTATAATTTTCAGAAAATCGAAATAAAATACTAACAAAGCATGCCCCGGGTCAAATTGCTAATTTTGCCATTCCTGGAGGCCCCCCTCTATCTCCTAACACCCAGCCCCTTCCCGGGGCATGCTTTCCTTCATGCCCTTATTTGTGGGCGGGGATTGTGTGCACAAACCTATGGCGAATTTGAAACGCGTGTGTTAACGTTATAATTTTCAGAAAATCGAAATAAAATACTAACAAAGCATGCCCCGGGTCAAATTGCTAATTTTGCCATTCCTGGAGGCCCCCCTCTATCTCCTAACACCCAGCCCCTTCCCGGGGCATGCTTTCCTTCATGCCCTTATTTGTGGGCGGGGATTGTGTGCACAAACCTATGGCGAATTTGAAACGCGTGTGTTAACGTTATAATTTTCAGAAAATCGAAATAAAATACTAACAAAGCATGCCCCGGGTCAAATTGCTAATTTTGCCATTCCTGGAGGCCCCCCTCTATCTCCTAACACCCAGCCCCTTCCCGGGGCATGCTTTCCTTCATGCCCTTATTTGTGGGCGGGGATTGTGTGCACAAACCTATGGCGAATTTGAAACGCGTGTGTTAACGTTATAATTTTCAGAAAATCGAAATAAAATACTAACAAAGCATGCCCCGGGTCAAATTGCTAATTTTGCCATTCCTGGAGGCCCCCCTCTATCTCCTAACACCCAGCCCCTTCCCGGGGCATGCTTTCCTTCATGCCCTTATTTGTGGGCGGGGATTGTGTGCACAAACCTATGGCGAATTTGAAACGCGTGTGTTAACGTTATAATTTTCAGAAAATCGAAATAAAATACTAACAAAGCATGCCCCGGGTCAAATTGCTAATTTTGCCATTCCTGGAGGCCCCCCTCTATCTCCTAACACCCAGCCCCTTCCCGGGGCATGCTTTCCTTCATGCCCTTATTTGTGGGCGGGGATTGTGTGCACAAACCTATGGCGAATTTGAAACGCGTGTGTTAACGTTATAATTTTCAGAAAATCGAAATAAAATACTAACAAAGCATGCCCCGGGTCAAATTGCTAATTTTGCCATTCCTGGAGGCCCCCCTCTATCTCCTAACACCCAGCCCCTTCCCGGGGCATGCTTTCCTTCATGCCCTTATTTGTGGGCGGGGATTGTGTGCACAAACCTATGGCGAATTTGAAACGCGTGTGTTAACGTTATAATTTTCAGAAAATCGAAATAAAATACTAACAAAGCATGCCCCGGGTCAAATTGCTAATTTTGCCATTCCTGGAGGCCCCCCTCTATCTCCTAACACCCAGCCCCTTCCCGGGGCATGCTTTCCTTCATGCCCTTATTTGTGGGCGGGGATTGTGTGCACAAACCTATGGCGAATTTGAAACGCGTGTGTTAACGTTATAATTTTCAGAAAATCGAAATAAAATACTAACAAAGCATGCCCCGGGTCAAATTGCTAATTTTGCCATTCCTGGAGGCCCCCCTCTATCTCCTAACACCCAGCCCCTTCCCGGGGCATGCTTTCCTTCATGCCCTTATTTGTGGGCGGGGATTGTGTGCACAAACCTATGGCGAATTTGAAACGCGTGTGTTAACGTTATAATTTTCAGAAAATCGAAATAAAATACTAACAAAGCATGCCCCGGGTCAAATTGCTAATTTTGCCATTCCTGGAGGCCCCCCTCTATCTCCTAACACCCAGCCCCTTCCCGGGGCATGCTTTCCTTCATGCCCTTATTTGTGGGCGGGGATTGTGTGCACAAACCTATGGCGAATTTGAAACGCGTGTGTTAACGTTATAATTTTCAGAAAATCGAAATAAAATACTAACAAAGCATGCCCCGGGTCAAATTGCTAATTTTGCCATTCCTGGAGGCCCCCCTCTATCTCCTAACACCCAGCCCCTTCCCGGGGCATGCTTTCCTTCATGCCCTTATTTGTGGGCGGGGATTGTGTGCACAAACCTATGGCGAATTTGAAACGCGTGTGTTAACGTTATAATTTTCAGAAAATCGAAATAAAATACTAACAAAGCATGCCCCGGGTCAAATTGCTAATTTTGCCATTCCTGGAGGCCCCCCTCTATCTCCTAACACCCAGCCCCTTCCCGGGGCATGCTTTCCTTCATGCCCTTATTTGTGGGCGGGGATTGTGTGCACAAACCTATGGCGAATTTGAAACGCGTGTGTTAACGTTATAATTTTCAGAAAATCGAAATAAAATACTAACAAAGCATGCCCCGGGTCAAATTGCTAATTTTGCCATTCCTGGAGGCCCCCCTCTATCTCCTAACACCCAGCCCCTTCCCGGGGCATGCTTTCCTTCATGCCCTTATTTGTGGGCGGGGATTGTGTGCACAAACCTATGGCGAATTTGAAACGCGTGTGTTAACGTTATAATTTTCAGAAAATCGAAATAAAATACTAACAAAGCATGCCCCGGGTCAAATTGCTAATTTTGCCATTCCTGGAGGCCCCCCTCTATCTCCTAACACCCAGCCCCTTCCCGGGGCATGCTTTCCTTCATGCCCTTATTTGTGGGCGGGGATTGTGTGCACAAACCTATGGCGAATTTGAAACGCGTGTGTTAACGTTATAATTTTCAGAAAATCGAAATAAAATACTAACAAAGCATGCCCCGGGTCAAATTGCTAATTTTGCCATTCCTGGAGGCCCCCCTCTATCTCCTAACACCCAGCCCCTTCCCGGGGCATGCTTTCCTTCATGCCCTTATTTGTGGGCGGGGATTGTGTGCACAAACCTATGGCGAATTTGAAACGCGTGTGTTAACGTTATAATTTTCAGAAAATCGAAATAAAATACTAACAAAGCATGCCCCGGGTCAAATTGCTAATTTTGCCATTCCTGGAGGCCCCCCTCTATCTCCTAACACCCAGCCCCTTCCCGGGGCATGCTTTCCTTCATGCCCTTATTTGTGGGCGGGGATTGTGTGCACAAACCTATGGCGAATTTGAAACGCGTGTGTTAACGTTATAATTTTCAGAAAATCGAAATAAAATACTAACAAAGCATGCCCCGGGTCAAATTGCTAATTTTGCCATTCCTGGAGGCCCCCCTCTATCTCCTAACACCCAGCCCCTTCCCGGGGCATGCTTTCCTTCATGCCCTTATTTGTGGGCGGGGATTGTGTGCACAAACCTATGGCGAATTTGAAACGCGTGTGTTAACGTTATAATTTTCAGAAAATCGAAATAAAATACTAACAAAGCATGCCCCGGGTCAAATTGCTAATTTTGCCATTCCTGGAGGCCCCCCTCTATCTCCTAACACCCAGCCCCTTCCCGGGGCATGCTTTCCTTCATGCCCTTATTTGTGGGCGGGGATTGTGTGCACAAACCTATGGCGAATTTGAAACGCGTGTGTTAACGTTATAATTTTCAGAAAATCGAAATAAAATACTAACAAAGCATGCCCCGGGTCAAATTGCTAATTTTGCCATTCCTGGAGGCCCCCCTCTATCTCCTAACACCCAGCCCCTTCCCGGGGCATGCTTTCCTTCATGCCCTTATTTGTGGGCGGGGATTGTGTGCACAAACCTATGGCGAATTTGAAACGCGTGTGTTAACGTTATAATTTTCAGAAAATCGAAATAAAATACTAACAAAGCATGCCCCGGGTCAAATTGCTAATTTTGCCATTCCTGGAGGCCCCCCTCTATCTCCTAACACCCAGCCCCTTCCCGGGGCATGCTTTCCTTCATGCCCTTATTTGTGGGCGGGGATTGTGTGCACAAACCTATGGCGAATTTGAAACGCGTGTGTTAACGTTATAATTTTCAGAAAATCGAAATAAAATACTAACAAAGCATGCCCCGGGTCAAATTGCTAATTTTGCCATTCCTGGAGGCCCCCCTCTATCTCCTAACACCCAGCCCCTTCCCGGGGCATGCTTTCCTTCATGCCCTTATTTGTGGGCGGGGATTGTGTGCACAAACCTATGGCGAATTTGAAACGCGTGTGTTAACGTTATAATTTTCAGAAAATCGAAATAAAATACTAACAAAGCATGCCCCGGGTCAAATTGCTAATTTTGCCATTCCTGGAGGCCCCCCTCTATCTCCTAACACCCAGCCCCTTCCCGGGGCATGCTTTCCTTCATACCCTTATTTGTGGGCGGGGATTGTGTGCACAAACCTATGGCGAATTTGAAACGCGTGTGTTAACGTTATAATTTTCAGAAAATCGAAATAAAATACTAACAAAGCATGCCCCGGGTCAAATTGCTAATTTTGCCATTCCTGGAGGCCCCCCTCTATCTCCTAACACCCAGCCCCTTCCCGGGGCATGCTTTCCTTCATGCCCTTATTTGTGGGCGGGGATTGTGTGCACAAACCTATGGCGAATTTGAAACGCGTGTGTTAACGTTATAATTTTCAGAAAATCGAAATAAAATACTAACAAAGCATGCCCCGGGTCAAATTGCTAATTTTGCCATTCCTGGAGGCCCCCCTCTATCTCCTAACACCCAGCCCCTTCCCGGGGCATGCTTTCCTTCATGCCCTTATTTGTGGGCGGGGATTGTGTGCACAAACCTATGGCGAATTTGAAACGCGTGTGTTAACGTTATAATTTTCAGAAAATCGAAATAAAATACTAACAAAGCATGCCCCGGGTCAAATTGCTAATTTTGCCATTCCTGGAGGCCCCCCTCTATCTCCTAACACCCAGCCCCTTCCCGGGGCATGCTTTCCTTCATGCCCTTATTTGTGGGCGGGGATTGTGTGCACAAACCTATGGCGAATTTGAAACGCGTGTGTTAACGTTATAATTTTCAGAAAATCGAAATAAAATACTAACAAAGCATGCCCCGGGTCAAATTGCTAATTTTGCCATTCCTGGAGGCCCCCCTCTATCTCCTAACACCCAGCCCCTTCCCGGGGCATGCTTTCCTTCATGCCCTTATTTGTGGGCGGGGATTGTGTGCACAAACCTATGGCGAATTTGAAACGCGTGTGTTAACGTTATAATTTTCAGAAAATCGAAATAAAATACTAACAAAGCATGCCCCGGGTCAAATTGCTAATTTTGCCATTCCTGGAGGCCCCCCTCTATCTCCTAACACCCAGCCCCTTCCCGGGGCATGCTTTCCTTCATGCCCTTATTTGTGGGCGGGGATTGTGTGCACAAACCTATGGCGAATTTGAAACGCGTGTGTTAACGTTATAATTTTCAGAAAATCGAAATAAAATACTAACAAAGCATGCCCCGGGTCAAATTGCTAATTTTGCCATTCCTGGAGGCCCCCCTCTATCTCCTAACACCCAGCCCCTTCCCGGGGCATGCTTTCCTTCATGCCCTTATTTGTGGGCGGGGATTGTGTGCAAAAACCTATGGCGAATTTGAAACGCGTGTGTTAACGTTATAATTTTCAGAAAATCGAAATAAAATACTAACAAAGCATGCCCCGGGTCAAATTGCTAATTTTGCCATTCCTGGAGGCCCCCCTCTATCTCCTAACACCCAGCCCCTTCCCGGGGCATGCTTTCCTTCATGCCCTTATTTGTGGGCGGGGATTGTGTGCACAAACCTATGGCGAATTTGAAACGCGTGTGTTAACGTTATAATTTTCAGAAAATCGAAATAAAATACTAACAAAGCATGCCCCGGGTCAAATTGCTAATTTTGCCATTCCTGGAGGCCCCCCTCTATCTCCTAACACCCAGCCCCTTCCCGGGGCATGCTTTCCTTCATGCCCTTATTTGTGGGCGGGGATTGTGTGCACAAACCTATGGCGAATTTGAAACGCGTGTGTTAACGTTATAATTTTCAGAAAATCGAAATAAAATACTAACAAAGCATGCCCCGGGTCAAATTGCTAATTTTGCCATTCCTGGAGGCCCCCCTCTATCTCCTAACACCCAGCCCCTTCCCGGGGCATGCTTTCCTTCATGCCCTTATTTGTGGGCGGGGATTGTGTGCACAAACCTATGGCGAATTTGAAACGCGTGTGTTAACGTTATAATTTTCAGAAAATCGAAATAAAATACTAACAAAGCATGCCCCGGGTCAAATTGCTAATTTTGCCATTCCTGGAGGCCCCCCTCTATCTCCTAACACCCAGCCCCTTCCCGGGGCATGCTTTCCTTCATGCCCTTATTTGTGGGCGGGGATTGTGTGCACAAACCTATGGCGAATTTGAAACGCGTGTGTTAACGTTATAATTTTCAGAAAATCGAAATAAAATACTAACAAAGCATGCCCCGGGTCAAATTGCTAATTTTGCCATTCCTGGAGGCCCCCCTCTATCTCCTAACACCCAGCCCCTTCCCGGGGCATGCTTTCCTTCATGCCCTTATTTGTGGGCGGGGATTGTGTGCACAAACCTATGGCGAATTTGAAACGCGTGTGTTAACGTTATAATTTTCAGAAAATCGAAATAAAATACTAACAAAGCATGCCCCGGGTCAAATTGCTAATTTTGCCATTCCTGGAGGCCCCCCTCTATCTCCTAACACCCAGCCCCTTCCCGGGGCATGCTTTCCTTCATGCCCTTATTTGTGGGCGGGGATTGTGTGCACAAACCTATGGCGAATTTGAAACGCGTGTGTTAACGTTATAATTTTCAGAAAATCGAAATAAAATACTAACAAAGCATGCCCCGGGTCAAATTGCTAATTTTGCCATTCCTGGAGGCCCCCCTCTATCTCCTAACACCCAGCCCCTTCCCGGGGCATGCTTTCCTTCATGCCCTTATTTGTGGGCGGGGATTGTGTGCACAAACCTATGGCGAATTTGAAACGCGTGTGTTAACGTTATAATTTTCAGAAAATCGAAATAAAATACTAACAAAGCATGCCCCGGGTCAAATTGCTAATTTTGCCATTCCTGGAGGCCCCCCTCTATCTCCTAACACCCAGCCCCTTCCCGGGGCATGCTTTCCTTCATGCCCTTATTTGTGGGCGGGGATTGTGTGCACAAACCTATGGCGAATTTGAAACGCGTGTGTTAACGTTATAATTTTCAGAAAATCGAAATAAAATACTAACAAAGCATGCCCCGGGTCAAATTGCTAATTTTGCCATTCCTGGAGGCCCCCCTCTATCTCCTAACACCCAGCCCCTTCCCGGGGCATGCTTTCCTTCATGCCCTTATTTGTGGGCGGGGATTGTGTGCACAAACCTATGGCGAATTTGAAACGCGTGTGTTAACGTTATAATTTTCAGAAAATCGAAATAAAATACTAACAAAGCATGCCCCGGGTCAAATTGCTAATTTTGCCATTCCTGGAGGCCCCCCTCTATCTCCTAACACCCAGCCCCTTCCCGGGGCATGCTTTCCTTCATGCCCTTATTTGTGGGCGGGGATTGTGTGCACAAACCTATGGCGAATTTGAAACGCGTGTGTTAACGTTATAATTTTCAGAAAATCGAAATAAAATACTAACAAAGCATGCCCCGGGTCAAATTGCTAATTTTGCCATTCCTGGAGGCCCCCCTCTATCTCCTAACACCCAGCCCCTTCCCGGGGCATGCTTTCCTTCATGCCCTTATTTGTGGGCGGGGATTGTGTGCACAAACCTATGGCGAATTTGAAACGCGTGTGTTAACGTTATAATTTTCAGAAAATCGAAATAAAATACTAACAAAGCATGCCCCGGGTCAAATTGCTAATTTTGCCATTCCTGGAGGCCCCCCTCTATCTCCTAACACCCAGCCCCTTCCCGGGGCATGCTTTCCTTCATGCCCTTATTTGTGGGCGGGGATTGTGTGCACAAACCTATGGCGAATTTGAAACGCGTGTGTTAACGTTATAATTTTCAGAAAATCGAAATAAAATACTAACAAAGCATGCCCCGGGTCAAATTGCTAATTTTGCCATTCCTGGAGGCCCCCCTCTATCTCCTAACACCCAGCCCCTTCCCGGGGCATGCTTTCCTTCATGCCCTTATTTGTGGGCGGGGATTGTGTGCACAAACCTATGGCGAATTTGAAACGCGTGTGTTAACGTTATAATTTTCAGAAAATCGAAATAAAATACTAACAAAGCATGCCCCGGGTCAAATTGCTAATTTTGCCATTCCTGGAGGCCCCCCTCTATCTCCTAACACCCAGCCCCTTCCCGGGGCATGCTTTCCTTCATGCCCTTATTTGTGGGCGGGGATTGTGTGCACAAACCTATGGCGAATTTGAAACGCGTGTGTTAACGTTATAATTTTCAGAAAATCGAAATAAAATACTAACAAAGCATGCCCCGGGTCAAATTGCTAATTTTGCCATTCCTGGAGGCCCCCCTCTATCTCCTAACACCCAGCCCCTTCCCGGGGCATGCTTTCCTTCATGCCCTTATTTGTGGGCGGGGATTGTGTGCACAAACCTATGGCGAATTTGAAACGCGTGTGTTAACGTTATAATTTTCAGAAAATCGAAATAAAATACTAACAAAGCATGCCCCGGGTCAAATTGCTAATTTTGCCATTCCTGGAGGCCCCCCTCTATCTCCTAACACCCAGCCCCTTCCCGGGGCATGCTTTCCTTCATGCCCTTATTTGTGGGCGGGGATTGTGTGCACAAACCTATGGCGAATTTGAAACGCGTGTGTTAACGTTATAATTTTCAGAAAATCGAAATAAAATACTAACAAAGCATGCCCCGGGTCAAATTGCTAATTTTGCCATTCCTGGAGGCCCCCCTCTATCTCCTAACACCCAGCCCCTTCCCGGGGCATGCTTTCCTTCATGCCCTTATTTGTGGGCGGGGATTGTGTGCACAAACCTATGGCGAATTTGAAACGCGTGTGTTAACGTTATAATTTTCAGAAAATCGAAATAAAATACTAACAAAGCATGCCCCGGGTCAAATTGCTAATTTTGCCATTCCTGGAGGCCCCCCTCTATCTCCTAACACCCAGCCCCTTCCCGGGGCATGCTTTCCTTCATGCCCTTATTTGTGGGCGGGGATTGTGTGCACAAACCTATGGCGAATTTGAAACGCGTGTGTTAACGTTATAATTTTCAGAAAATCGAAATAAAATACTAACAAAGCATGCCCCGGGTCAAATTGCTAATTTTGCCATTCCTGGAGGCCCCCCTCTATCTCCTAACACCCAGCCCCTTCCCGGGGCATGCTTTCCTTCATGCCCTTATTTGTGGGCGGGGATTGTGTGCACAAACCTATGGCGAATTTGAAACGCGTGTGTTAACGTTATAATTTTCAGAAAATCGAAATAAAATACTAACAAAGCATGCCCCGGGTCAAATTGCTAATTTTGCCATTCCTGGAGGCCCCCCTCTATCTCCTAACACCCAGCCCCTTCCCGGGGCATGCTTTCCTTCATGCCCTTATTTGTGGGCGGGGATTGTGTGCACAAACCTATGGCGAATTTGAAACGCGTGTGTTAACGTTATAATTTTCAGAAAATCGAAATAAAATACTAACAAAGCATGCCCCGGGTCAAATTGCTAATTTTGCCATTCCTGGAGGCCCCCCTCTATCTCCTAACACCCAGCCCCTTCCCGGGGCATGCTTTCCTTCATGCCCTTATTTGTGGGCGGGGATTGTGTGCACAAACCTATGGCGAATTTGAAACGCGTGTGTTAACGTTATAATTTTCAGAAAATCGAAATAAAATACTAACAAAGCATGCCCCGGGTCAAATTGCTAATTTTGCCATTCCTGGAGGCCCCCCTCTATCTCCTAACACCCAGCCCCTTCCCGGGGCATGCTTTCCTTCATGCCCTTATTTGTGGGCGGGGATTGTGTGCACAAACCTATGGCGAATTTGAAACGCGTGTGTTAACGTTATAATTTTCAGAAAATCGAAATAAAATACTAACAAAGCATGCCCCGGGTCAAATTGCTAATTTTGCCATTCCTGGAGGCCCCCCTCTATCTCCTAACACCCAGCCCCTTCCCGGGGCATGCTTTCCTTCATGCCCTTATTTGTGGGCGGGGATTGTGTGCACAAACCTATGGCGAATTTGAAACGCGTGTGTTAACGTTATAATTTTCAGAAAATCGAAATAAAATACTAACAAAGCATGCCCCGGGTCAAATTGCTAATTTTGCCATTCCTGGAGGCCCCCCTCTATCTCCTAACACCCAGCCCCTTCCCGGGGCATGCTTTCCTTCATGCCCTTATTTGTGGGCGGGGATTGTGTGCACAAACCTATGGCGAATTTGAAACGCGTGTGTTAACGTTATAATTTTCAGAAAATCGAAATAAAATACTAACAAAGCATGCCCCGGGTCAAATTGCTAATTTTGCCATTCCTGGAGGCCCCCCTCTATCTCCTAACACCCAGCCCCTTCCCGGGGCATGCTTTCCTTCATGCCCTTATTTGTGGGCGGGGATTGTGTGCACAAACCTATGGCGAATTTGAAACGCGTGTGTTAACGTTATAATTTTCAGAAAATCGAAATAAAATACTAACAAAGCATGCCCCGGGTCAAATTGCTAATTTTGCCATTCCTGGAGGCCCCCCTCTATCTCCTAACACCCAGCCCCTTCCCGGGGCATGCTTTCCTTCATGCCCTTATTTGTGGGCGGGGATTGTGTGCACAAACCTATGGCGAATTTGAAACGCGTGTGTTAACGTTATAATTTTCAGAAAATCGAAATAAAATACTAACAAAGCATGCCCCGGGTCAAATTGCTAATTTTGCCATTCCTGGAGGCCCCCCTCTATCTCCTAACACCCAGCCCCTTCCCGGGGCATGCTTTCCTTCATGCCCTTATTTGTGGGCGGGGATTGTGTGCACAAACCTATGGCGAATTTGAAACGCGTGTGTTAACGTTATAATTTTCAGAAAATCGAAATAAAATACTAACAAAGCATGCCCCGGGTCAAATTGCTAATTTTGCCATTCCTGGAGGCCCCCCTCTATCTCCTAACACCCAGCCCCTTCCCGGGGCATGCTTTCCTTCATGCCCTTATTTGTGGGCGGGGATTGTGTGCACAAACCTATGGCGAATTTGAAACGCGTGTGTTAACGTTATAATTTTCAGAAAATCGAAATAAAATACTAACAAAGCATGCCCCGGGTCAAATTGCTAATTTTGCCATTCCTGGAGGCCCCCCTCTATCTCCTAACACCCAGCCCCTTCCCGGGGCATGCTTTCCTTCATGCCCTTATTTGTGGGCGGGGATTGTGTGCACAAACCTATGGCGAATTTGAAACGCGTGTGTTAACGTTATAATTTTCAGAAAATCGAAATAAAATACTAACAAAGCATGCCCCGGGTCAAATTGCTAATTTTGCCATTCCTGGAGGCCCCCCTCTATCTCCTAACACCCAGCCCCTTCCCGGGGCATGCTTTCCTTCATGCCCTTATTTGTGGGCGGGGATTGTGTGCACAAACCTATGGCGAATTTGAAACGCGTGTGTTAACGTTATAATTTTCAGAAAATCGAAATAAAATACTAACAAAGCATGCCCCGGGTCAAATTGCTAATTTTGCCATTCCTGGAGGCCCCCCTCTATCTCCTAACACCCAGCCCCTTCCCGGGGCATGCTTTCCTTCATGCCCTTATTTGTGGGCGGGGATTGTGTGCACAAACCTATGGCGAATTTGAAACGCGTGTGTTAACGTTATAATTTTCAGAAAATCGAAATAAAATACTAACAAAGCATGCCCCGGGTCAAATTGCTAATTTTGCCATTCCTGGAGGCCCCCCTCTATCTCCTAACACCCAGCCCCTTCCCGGGGCATGCTTTCCTTCATGCCCTTATTTGTGGGCGGGGATTGTGTGCACAAACCTATGGCGAATTTGAAACGCGTGTGTTAACGTTATAATTTTCAGAAAATCGAAATAAAATACTAACAAAGCATGCCCCGGGTCAAATTGCTAATTTTGCCATTCCTGGAGGCCCCCCTCTATCTCCTAACACCCAGCCCCTTCCCGGGGCATGCTTTCCTTCATGCCCTTATTTGTGGGCGGGGATTGTGTGCACAAACCTATGGCGAATTTGAAACGCGTGTGTTAACGTTATAATTTTCAGAAAATCGAAATAAAATACTAACAAAGCATGCCCCGGGTCAAATTGCTAATTTTGCCATTCCTGGAGGCCCCCCTCTATCTCCTAACACCCAGCCCCTTCCCGGGGCATGCTTTCCTTCATGCCCTTATTTGTGGGCGGGGATTGTGTGCACAAACCTATGGCGAATTTGAAACGCGTGTGTTAACGTTATAATTTTCAGAAAATCGAAATAAAATACTAACAAAGCATGCCCCGGGTCAAATTGCTAATTTTGCCATTCCTGGAGGCCCCCCTCTATCTCCTAACACCCAGCCCCTTCCCGGGGCATGCTTTCCTTCATGCCCTTATTTGTGGGCGGGGATTGTGTGCACAAACCTATGGCGAATTTGAAACGCGTGTGTTAACGTTATAATTTTCAGAAAATCGAAATAAAATACTAACAAAGCATGCCCCGGGTCAAATTGCTAATTTTGCCATTCCTGGAGGCCCCCCTCTATCTCCTAACACCCAGCCCCTTCCCGGGGCATGCTTTCCTTCATGCCCTTATTTGTGGGCGGGGATTGTGTGCACAAACCTATGGCGAATTTGAAACGCGTGTGTTAACGTTATAATTTTCAGAAAATCGAAATAAAATACTAACAAAGCATGCCCCGGGTCAAATTGCTAATTTTGCCATTCCTGGAGGCCCCCCTCTATCTCCTAACACCCAGCCCCTTCCCGGGGCATGCTTTCCTTCATGCCCTTATTTGTGGGCGGGGATTGTGTGCACAAACCTATGGCGAATTTGAAACGCGTGTGTTAACGTTATAATTTTCAGAAAATCGAAATAAAATACTAACAAAGCATGCCCCGGGTCAAATTGCTAATTTTGCCATTCCTGGAGGCCCCCCTCTATCTCCTAACACCCAGCCCCTTCCCGGGGCATGCTTTCCTTCATGCCCTTATTTGTGGGCGGGGATTGTGTGCACAAACCTATGGCGAATTTGAAACGCGTGTGTTAACGTTATAATTTTCAGAAAATCGAAATAAAATACTAACAAAGCATGCCCCGGGTCAAATTGCTAATTTTGCCATTCCTGGAGGCCCCCCTCTATCTCCTAACACCCAGCCCCTTCCCGGGGCATGCTTTCCTTCATGCCCTTATTTGTGGGCGGGGATTGTGTGCACAAACCTATGGCGAATTTGAAACGCGTGTGTTAACGTTATAATTTTCAGAAAATCGAAATAAAATACTAACAAAGCATGCCCCGGGTCAAATTGCTAATTTTGCCATTCCTGGAGGCCCCCCTCTATCTCCTAACACCCAGCCCCTTCCCGGGGCATGCTTTCCTTCATGCCCTTATTTGTGGGCGGGGATTGTGTGCACAAACCTATGGCGAATTTGAAACGCGTGTGTTAACGTTATAATTTTCAGAAAATCGAAATAAAATACTAACAAAGCATGCCCCGGGTCAAATTGCTAATTTTGCCATTCCTGGAGGCCCCCCTCTATCTCCTAACACCCAGCCCCTTCCCGGGGCATGCTTTCCTTCATGCCCTTATTTGTGGGCGGGGATTGTGTGCACAAACCTATGGCGAATTTGAAACGCGTGTGTTAACGTTATAATTTTCAGAAAATCGAAATAAAATACTAACAAAGCATGCCCCGGGTCAAATTGCTAATTTTGCCATTCCTGGAGGCCCCCCTCTATCTCCTAACACCCAGCCCCTTCCCGGGGCATGCTTTCCTTCATGCCCTTATTTGTGGGCGGGGATTGTGTGCACAAACCTATGGCGAATTTGAAACGCGTGTGTTAACGTTATAATTTTCAGAAAATCGAAATAAAATACTAACAAAGCATGCCCCGGGTCAAATTGCTAATTTTGCCATTCCTGGAGGCCCCCCTCTATCTCCTAACACCCAGCCCCTTCCCGGGGCATGCTTTCCTTCATGCCCTTATTTGTGGGCGGGGATTGTGTGCACAAACCTATGGCGAATTTGAAACGCGTGTGTTAACGTTATAATTTTCAGAAAATCGAAATAAAATACTAACAAAGCATGCCCCGGGTCAAATTGCTAATTTTGCCATTCCTGGAGGCCCCCCTCTATCTCCTAACACCCAGCCCCTTCCCGGGGCATGCTTTCCTTCATGCCCTTATTTGTGGGCGGGGATTGTGTGCA
This sequence comes from Crossaster papposus, assembly GCA_037893245.1. NCBI lineage: Eukaryota > Metazoa > Echinodermata > Asteroidea > Velatida > Solasteridae > Crossaster > Crossaster papposus. The sequence goes on from JBAIAA010001318.1 coordinate 26,261, forward strand.
CAAACCTATGGCGAATTTGAAACGCGTGTGTTAACGTTATAATTTTCAGAAAATCGAAATAAAATACTAACAAAGCATGCCCCGGGTCAAATTGCTAATTTTGCCATTCCTGGAGGCCCCCCTCTATCTCCTAACACCCAGCCCCTTCCCGGGGCATGCTTTCCTTCATGCCCTTATTTGTGGGCGGGGATTGTGTGCACAAACCTATGGCGAATTTGAAACGCGTGTGTTAACGTTATAATTTTCAGAAAATCGAAATAAAATACTAACAAAGCATGCCCCGGGTCAAATTGCTAATTTTGCCATTCCTGGAGGCCCCCCTCTATCTCCTAACACCCAGCCCCTTCCCGGGGCATGCTTTCCTTCATGCCCTTATTTGTGGGCGGGGATTGTGTGCACAAACCTATGGCGAATTTGAAACGCGTGTGTTAACGTTATAATTTTCAGAAAATCGAAATAAAATACTAACAAAGCATGCCCCGGGTCAAATTGCTAATTTTGCCATTCCTGGAGGCCCCCCTCTATCTCCTAACACCCAGCCCCTTCCCGGGGCATGCTTTCCTTCATGCCCTTATTTGTGGGCGGGGATTGTGTGCACAAACCTATGGCGAATTTGAAACGCGTGTGTTAACGTTATAATTTTCAGAAAATCGAAATAAAATACTAACAAAGCATGCCCCGGGTCAAATTGCTAATTTTGCCATTCCTGGAGGCCCCCCTCTATCTCCTAACACCCAGCCCCTTCCCGGGGCATGCTTTCCTTCATGCCCTTATTTGTGGGCGGGGATTGTGTGCACAAACCTATGGCGAATTTGAAACGCGTGTGTTAACGTTATAATTTTCAGAAAATCGAAATAAAATACTAACAAAGCATGCCCCGGGTCAAATTGCTAATTTTGCCATTCCTGGAGGCCCCCCTCTATCTCCTAACACCCAGCCCCTTCCCGGGGCATGCTTTCCTTCATGCCCTTATTTGTGGGCGGGGATTGTGTGCACAAACCTATGGCGAATTTGAAACGCGTGTGTTAACGTTATAATTTTCAGAAAATCGAAATAAAATACTAACAAAGCATGCCCCGGGTCAAATTGCTAATTTTGCCATTCCTGGAGGCCCCCCTCTATCTCCTAACACCCAGCCCCTTCCCGGGGCATGCTTTCCTTCATGCCCTTATTTGTGGGCGGGGATTGTGTGCACAAACCTATGGCGAATTTGAAACGCGTGTGTTAACGTTATAATTTTCAGAAAATCGAAATAAAATACTAACAAAGCATGCCCCGGGTCAAATTGCTAATTTTGCCATTCCTGGAGGCCCCCCTCTATCTCCTAACACCCAGCCCCTTCCCGGGGCATGCTTTCCTTCATGCCCTTATTTGTGGGCGGGGATTGTGTGCACAAACCTATGGCGAATTTGAAACGCGTGTGTTAACGTTATAATTTTCAGAAAATCGAAATAAAATACTAACAAAGCATGCCCCGGGTCAAATTGCTAATTTTGCCATTCCTGGAGGCCCCCCTCTATCTCCTAACACCCAGCCCCTTCCCGGGGCATGCTTTCCTTCATGCCCTTATTTGTGGGCGGGGATTGTGTGCACAAACCTATGGCGAATTTGAAACGCGTGTGTTAACGTTATAATTTTCAGAAAATCGAAATAAAATACTAACAAAGCATGCCCCGGGTCAAATTGCTAATTTTG
>JBAIAA010001319.1:0-41285 GCA_037893245.1 Crossaster papposus
CACCATGCTGAAAAATACAGAAATGAAAACAAATTAATAGATATTTAGTAGTCTCGGTTTCGAAATCTTGGTCCCGGTCTTAAAAGAGCTGGTCTTTGTCTCGGTCTCAAAAGCCTCGGTCTCACTAGGTCTCGGAAATGAAGGCCTCGGTCTGCAAAAGTCTCGGTCTCGTAAGTCTCGGTCTTGAAAGAGCTGGTCTTGGTCTCGTTTTCAAAAGCCTCGGTCTCACTAGGTCTCGGAAATGAAGGCCTCGGTCTGCAAAAGTCTCGGTCTCGTAAGTCTTGGTCGCGGTCTTGAAAGAGCTGGTCTTGGTCTCGTTCTCAAAACTCTTGGTTTCGTTCTCAAAAGCCTCGGTCTCGGTCGCAATCTTGATCTCAGAAAAGTCTTGGTCTTGAAAGAGCTGGTCTTGGTCCCGGTTGTCTTGGTCTCTCGAAAATAACGATCTGGACTATAGCACCAAACTGATTATGGACATACATGTACCTGTGTGTAGTAGGCCACGTCTGGATATGTGTGGGCAGGCGAAGGTCTGTAGGCTGCAAGCCCAGCGCTAATGCTGGCTCGGTGTTGCATGTGCTGTTGATACTGCTGTCTCGCAAGTTGTTCAGCCTCTTGCTGACCAAGATACGCCGGAAACAGACCGTGGCCCGGTCTCTGTAATCTGTAAACCGAGTGGCCGGAATATGGATGTGGCGTGAATGCAGAACCTGTTTGGCTACTTAATTGCTGTCGCGGTTGAAGTAAAGGATTCAAATGTGATCCTGGCGGGTAACCATGAGGGACCACATTGGCTTGACTTAAATGCATAAGGTGTTCGGGATACAGCGAAGAATGTGCTTGGTTATACGCAGGTCGGGGGCCAGCGTATCCCCTCATATCAAACTGATCCTTGTAACCCTTCAGGCTTCTTGAGTCGGTCGCCAGCATCGAGAGGAAACTCTCCGAGTTTCCGACAGGCATTGTTCCGATACTTCTTGCTCTGTCTGCGTGTCTCATTTGCACCTGGGGCGTGCTGTCCTTTCCGTGATCTACCTGATTGGTGACGCTACTCTGATCTAAGGAGGTAGGATACTGGGGAATGGATTCCAATCTCTGTTTAGCAATGGATGACGCCGCACTTTGCATTGCATTCTCTGGTTGTCGTATTACCGACTGACTTGAAGCAGCAGCGTCAACGGTTTGATTGTGTAGAGGAGAGCAGTAGTTCGGGGCTACAAATCTCATCCCTGTTTGAGCCGGGGAGTTGGTAGACACCGGCTGCCTTGACCTGGTTGGTTGCTCCTTCGCGTCTGTCCGACACTGTCCAGGAGAATCTCGATAGTGGACATTTACACTTGACGACAAGCTTAACTGCCTGAGATTCTTGGAAGCGATGGCGTCGGGGCTATCCTGTCTGTCGGAAGACACGGACGGCACAGATGGTTTTTTTGAGGCATTACTTGACGGTTGGCATTGTTCTGATGGACTAGTTTTAGACCTCCCATGAAGTAGCGACTCAAGTATATTGCGACTTTGTTGATTGTTCTGAGATGTCTTCGCAGTATCTTCTTGGGATGATTCTTTGTGATCTGGATATGCCTGATAAGGATTTGCCATTGTGCGCTTGTAGACGGCTGATTTATCAGATGTAGAGCTGGGGACACTCTTGGTGTCAAAGCCAAGTGGATGCCAGAATTTCTGAGTCGGGTCACTTGCATTACCTACCCTCGAGGTCTGGGATGAGGTCTGGGATGATGGGGGTGGGAAATCGCCAGAATAATGGAAGGGATTGCTTGTATTTGCCGACTGTTGTTCGTTCCAGTGTGGTGCTTGGTAGGAGTTGGAAGGCAATAGCGGCTGCACGGCTGGAACGTGTCGTACTGGAGTTTGTTGGTTTGGAAGCACTGTCAACGGCGCTGGCAGTTCGGGTCGATTCTCCGACTTGGTCGCTGGATGCTGAGGTGGATTTTTGGTCCCTGAGTGAGCAGATTGCTTGGAATGTGGAAAACCTTGACTCTGATTGGAAGGCATGAACGGATTCCCTAAAGGCGCGGCTTGATTTGAGGCGAGAGAGTTGTCACTGAGGAACGGTTGGTCTGTTTCGCTTGGAGACGACGTCATCGGATTCAAGACATCCAGATGTCTGGAGTTTAAGTCTATCATCGCTGGTGGACCCTGAGATGTTTGTGGTATTGCTCCATGCTGCTCGCATGGTAGAGACTGCTTGGGGATACCGTCTCCGCAATGACTGTCGGGTACGTAGGGACGGACGTTCTGGATAGGCTTGATACGGTTTGCCTTTGAAGCGCTGGGAGCCTGAAGAGGAGCGTTCAAAATCGAACCCTGATTCTCTTTACAACCTAGTTCGTTTGGAAGAGCTTCTGGAATGTCCGTTCCACGCTGTTCCGGAACGTTCTCTTCCTTGCATGCTTGCGTCCATTGCTGCTGCGGATCGTCACCAGGAATGTCTAGTTTGGCTCCTGCGCACGGTGCAAACGCAATGACCCCTCTTGGTTTGAAAGCACCGGCGTCATGTTGGTCGTCGTTTCTGGAAGTAGTACCGATGAGAGGTTTGTCAGGATTTGATTCACTAGTTTGATCGTCATTCTCAGAGTCATCGGTGGCAGATACCGGTGTGTCTTCTTTGATGTGGCTATTGACAGCTAACGCATCATCAATGTTATCGAGCGAGGAAACTTCGCTGTTACTCTGGTCGTCTTCTTTACTACCATCTTCATCCTGCTCTACTTTAACTTGCTGTTCACTCTCCAAGTCTTCTTTCTTTACGTTACTCACATCGGCGTTTTCCTCCTCATCGCTATCAACTCTCGAGCTATCCTGGCTTTCGACAAAACTCGACTCGCTGCTGCTTAGACCTCTCAGCCTAGCATATACTTTATCGTCCATTTTCTCCAGCCTTGTGTTGGCATTTTTTGCGGACTGCCGTTGAGGCGGTCTTTGGTGGACATAGTGGTCTGTGTCGCTCGAGCAGTCGGTGCTGTCGCTGTCAATTTCCTCTTTGGGGAATGTCTTCTCCAAGCTGTACTCCAGACAGGATTTGAGGTTTTCAGCCATCAGGGTGTATTCTGTTTTGAAAAAGGAATGAAGACAAAGTCAGACATGGACACTAAAACGTTTGTAGAGAGGCATATATGTTGAAGGTAAGGTTTTAAGTCAGTCTATCAGATAATGAGGTAACGATTGACGATGTGGCTGGCTGCCGTAGGCGCCTTTACGTGCCAGCGACTCGACCACGTTGTAGCCGCGTCCTTCGCAATTCAGCACACCAGCTGCGAGTAAGGATGATTAGCCTCCCAAATTATTATTATTATTATTATTAACTAAATCGCAGCATGGACTGTTTTTCTAAAATCCCATGGAAGAATACTTACCATTTCCAGGTCCGTTATATTCCAGGCAGTTTGTAAACACTTGGTTCATGTCCCTTTCAAACTACAGAATGGGTTAATGTAAAAATAACGAATTACATACATGTACACGTGAAATTGTTACAGATGTTTCAATAAGGCCAAAAGTTTGATTTGATAATGTAACCCGTACTATAATCCCAGTATCTGATACACTGAAGACTGCTGTCTTAAGTTAGGAGTCAGGTTGGCGCAGCGGTTCTTTCCTCGCCTTCCACCGCTGTGGCCCGGGTTCAAATCCAGCCTGGGCCAATATGTGGATTGGGTTTTCAGTCCCTGCCTGATTCCGTGGGTTTTCTCCATGATATTCTTCTATGGTTTTCCTCCCACCTCTAAAACTGTACCTTCTTCTCATTGTCTTCTCTCTACAGGTTTCTTCAGGCTTGCGAGCTACAGTGCCTGGGTGCTTTGAGGGATCCTTGGTTTCATTAACAAAATTAATTAATAACAATAACAACTTGACACAGCAGTCAGTCATAACAACACATTATTTTATAATCACTATTTAATATGAGAGTTTGAAAACTTTGGAGCCAATTTTATGGACCTGCTAAGCACAACAAAATTGCTAGCCACGAAAATTCTTCCTTGGCAAAAACAGGGTTACAAAATCAAACCCGCAAATTCCTCTGACTTCCAAAGACCATCAATCCTCCAAATTCTTCCGTTTGGCAAAGAAGATTTTTGGAAGATTTTGGCGGATTTGAGAAGGCTGGGGTTAATTGGTCAACTGAATGAAACGTAAAATAAAACGCATTACCTCATCTTTAGTCTTGTATTCTCTGTTCTTAACCTTCTTCTGTATGAAGTTAAGACACATGGGTTTGATGATAATTTGATAGTATGCTGGTGCATACGCTTCATCAACAGGGTCTTGGAACGGCCAAGAGTCTTCATGCTTCCTGACTTCATCATACACTACGAGGGGAAAACACAAGACGTTATCAACAAGGAATAAACAGAAAGATGGACCCTTGCTCTATGAGAGTTGTTTACTGCATGCCAATGGTACAAAACTCAATTCTCAACTTCAAGTTAACCCTAGTCCAGCAAGGTCAAGCAGTCACCACAGATGCACTGTGCTGGATCTGGCAGGGTTAGGGTTAAACAAGGTTACCAATAAATTTCATTTAAAGTGCAGTATAATTCAAAATTTGTCAATGTTTTTAGCATTTTGAGTCATGCTAAATTTGTTAAATTCATCCTATCATGCGATCGGCGCTAAATCGAAATATAATTTTTATTTTTTTGGGTCCTTTAATTTGAGTTTGTTGTTATTGTGTTTTGTCCGTTTTAATACTTTGTTTAATACTCATTTTGGTTCTGTTATCCAATTATTTCAGGACTCACCTTGCTGTATTTGCGCATGGACGCTATCACTTGCGGTGTTTACCCTCTTGGCTTTCTTGGAGTCCGTTCGCTTTTTAGCTGGTTGTGGTGTTTCCAATGGTTCGTCACTATCGACATGCTCTAAATTAATTAACAGCATTTCACCAAAATCAATTCAATATTGTTATTACTAGACATGATCGCTAAAAGTTTAATCAGAGGTGATTAACATTTGCTTTCGAGGTACTTTTAGACTAATTACCTTCTTGAATCGGCTGCTGTTCTTGTAACTTGTTACGAAGTTTCATCTTCTCCCGATGTTCTTCATCCTCCAGCTGTCTTCGACTGGACCTCTCTGCCTCCTCGATGGATTTCAACCGATCCTTAAGATTGGGTGGGTACACAAGAAATTTGTCTAATAATAATGATTTGAACTTGTTTCGTTTTTTCTAACCCATCTCGTTAGCTTGTTATGGGAAGACACAAAACTGATGAAGATTCGACAAAGGGCAATTACCTCTTCTTCTCGTTTGAGTTGCATGATGACGACTCGTGACGACGCTCGTCTTGGGGCTAATTCTTGAAGTTTCTTACGCAGTGCTTTTTCCTGAAAATTCGAAATTGCAAGCAATACAAGAATAATGACTAAGATACCATCTTTTATACATGGATCATTGTACATGTACGAGGTTGGAACAAGGAGTGACACATTTTGCTACACTTCTAGTTTCATACCATCTATCAACGGAATTATTAAAATATTCAATTTACCATTCCCACATTAGTTTCCTAATTTGGTTTAGTAGGAAAAGTTTTCATGCTAAGCATTTTTTTGTTGCTTAGCAGCTCCATGAGATTGGCCCTTAGCGAGAAGTTTAGAATTGGGGAACTAGTAACAACCATTTTCTTTGGAGAAACATGTACTCAGAATATGAAAAATAACTAAAACCATGTCATGTTCAATTTCCGAGCACGGTTTAGTTATTTCTCAGTACGAAAGGACCTCTGACTGTACTTCACAAATTAGGATCTGAAGTTAAAACTACTCGCCCAAATCAAGATATCTCCATACTATTTTTCTTCTTGAAAGATTCTCCGTCCATTGGTATAGGTACTTTTGGCCTCAGGGTAGTGAAAGTAAGCTTGTCTGATGAGATATACTTGTCTGTATATTTTTATTTCCTTACCTTGGCGGCAAACAAGCTTTGGATTTCTGGAAGGAAATCGTTGGCCAGTGTCTTGTACAAATCCTTCTCACATTTCACTTTGCTCTTCTTGAAGTAATCCGTGAGTTGCTGCCAATCGTCCTCTGAATGGCAGACCAGGTGCCACCGCGGCAGTTCCACGTCATCTTCGCTGTCAGTGTCACTGTCAGTCGACTGAGGGACACTGACGCTCGATGACAACTCTTCGTCACTACTCCAAGTCGTCACCTCAGGCACCTTACTGGTAGTTTTAGGAAGCCTTTTCGTTTTTTTGACTATTTGATCGTCCTTGATAGGATCCTTTGATTTCGCGCTCGTAGCCTTTTTTGGTTTCGTCTTCTGATATTTTCGCACCGCTTGACCTTTGTTCGACATCTGATTCACTTTTAGATTCTGAACGTCCTTTTCGGCTCGTTGAACTTTTGCGATTTTGGTCAACGGTTGTTCGTCATCGCTGTCCTCATCGCTTTCGCTGATTAACGCTTTTGACTTGACAACTTTGCGCTTTCTTGATATGCCCGGACTAACCGGCAGCAGCCGTGTTTCGCTAGCTTTAGTTTGTCCTTTTGTAGAGGTAGACGATTTTGTATTACTCTTGCTTTTGGTCGCGCTCTTCACAGACGGCAGCGGTTCTGATTTTGAGAGCTTGCGTTTGGACGTAGTGGCTCTTCCGCTTTTATTAGCGCCGCTCTTCTTCAAATTTGCCAGCTCGTGTTTCTTCGCGTTTTCGACTTTCTTCAGGCTCTGTTTCTTCGCCCCGGATTTCTTGGGTTTGTCTCCGAGTTTCGGTTTCCTTTGATTAGGCGTCTCGTTACTGTCAGGTTTTTGTTTGCTCTTCGTGTTTTTCTGTCGTTTTGACGAGGGCGCCGCGTTGCTAGCGTTCTTCCTCTTCTTGGCATTTTTACTCCCGCTATTGGTCGGGTTTTGGAGATGTTGCATCGTGACAAGTTCCTGGTCGCCTTCGTCACCACTGTCGAGGAATAACAAGGCCAAAATAACTATCATACAAAAAATTGGCACAAATCACACAGGTATATTACATTACCAGAGTGCTGGCTCGATGTACAAAGTGATGACTGCTATGGCACACTCAAACATTTGTACGGCTATTTGGCATATCTGCGTTTATATTCACACAATTGAACCCAAGACAGATGTATAACAATTGTTGATTGCTGTGATGCGAGATGACATTTTGAACACCCAAAGCGAAGCAGAGGGTACTATCATCCAGGGATGTAGTCGAGTCCATCACAAGTCCCTGCAAGTCCCTGCAAGTCCCTGCAAGTCCATCACAAGTCCTTCAGTTCCAATTCAAATCACAAGCTATTCAAATCAGCTTTGACAAAGGCATTCATTTGTCATTGTTCATCCAGTTACTTGTGACTGCCTTTATGAAGGGACTTGTGACTGGCTTCACGAAAGGACTTGTGAACGAACTTGCAGGGACTCGACTACAACCCTGCTATCATCGCTTGAGTGTTCAAAACATATATACATTTATTTACTTCTTTTGTAACATAATACCCTTTTTGGAGTGGGTTATTACCTTTGTCTTGAGGATTTCTTCTTTTTATCTTTGGCGCTTCCTTTACTCTTGGTTTTCTTCATCTTCTGTTTCTGCTTTCGTCTTGCTTCTTTCATCCGTTTTATGGCTTTCAATCGGTCTTTCTTTTTCTTACGTTTCTCTTTTAGCCTGCAAGAAGAGAGAAAAGGAAAGAAAAAAGAACAGTTTTGTTAAACACAAATGCGTGGCGTTCTGGCAAAATGAAAATGAACTTAGCTGCCAGTAAGGATGATTAGCCCCCAAATTATGATGATTATTATTTGTATGATTATTATTTGTATGATTACTTTTGTATGTGCTTTGCATTTCTTTCTTGCAGTGTCATAGGTCTGTCTTCTTTATAGAGACGAGTTCCGTAGAAATACCAATATGTAGCACCTAGGCGATCGGTACCTAGTGGCTGAACACGGAGATTATCACCAGCATAGTCCTACAAGTAGACAAAGAAAAACAAACTCAATTTAACAAAGAAAGAACAATATTGCTTACTCAAATTCCTATCACATGTGACTTGTAACGCCCCCCGTCTCCCACCCAAACAAAAATACCTTAAGAACCGTAACATCAGCAGCATCGAGTCGGTAGTCGCACAGCGAATGGAGGATTTCTACTTTAGTTAGAGTAGGGAGCGTCTTGAAGGTAACGTCCTGACTGATGAGTGGGTTGACACGCTTCTCACCCAGTTCCCATCGTTCTTTCATGACGGATCGTAGATATCCGAGGTAATCCTCCGACCTTGGACATATAGAAAATGCAAAAATAAAAACAGTGTCGACTTAGAAACAAATGTATTACTTTGCGGATTCTGTACTAAAGTTGTCTTTTGTCTGGATTGTTATCAATGAAGCTAGCAATCAAGAAATTATTTGGCTCTTTCTGCTCTATGAGAAATCCGTTAACTACTCGCGAGTATTCGATGACTCGCGAGTAATTTCCTTGCGAGTACTCGAGTAGCAACATTCACTACTCGCCCAGCACTACTCACCTGATGTTTTTAACTCCATGGATACCACGGAGAAGTTGCACAACCAGTTTGGTGATGAAGTCACTTCCCTCGACCCCTGCATCCAGAAAGAGTGCTTCCTCTAATTCCTGAGAAACAAAAAGCCCAAGGAAGGATTTTACAAATAAAGACGCATTTTCATGTCAAGATCTTTACCCGACTTTCTACGACATGCATTTCAGTCCTAGATACATTGTCTTTTCAACATTTTTTGCATTTTGATTGACCTTATTAACCAGTTCGCACCAAAGGACGTATATACATATATACGTATATTCCCCAAATTCAAAACGGATGATGCAAAACACGTCACTAGCAAGGCCAGAAATGTCTGTCAGCAGCGAGCAAGGCCGGAAATGCGTGGGTGTGCTTCCTGGTACCATCGGCCTGAACCCGCCTCGGATCGAGTTTTGTTAAAAATAATTCTGCGCCTCGGCTCGGTGATGTTAAATTAAATAATCCTGGCGCGAACTTGTTAATATAAGTATAATTAATATGATTATTTATTAATTAATTAATTAAATATCTTTAATTTAAACAGGATAACAATATCAGCACATTCTGTTTACATCAATGTCCTGTAAAAATAGTTTTAAAATAAGACAATTAACACCACAATACAAAAGTTCAATTTCAACTAGGGGAGGCCCCCTTAATTTACCTCGATCTCAAAATCAGGAAGTGAAAATGTGCTTCGAAACAAGGAGCAGAAATGTGCGATTGCCGGTACTTTCCAGCTCGATCGAATGTCATCGATCGAGACATCCAGCTGTCCCACTATCGCCTCTTCTTTCATATTGTTCATCTTCTTTCATAAATGTTGTAAGATAGATACCGATAACCGGTAAATATCGCATAAATCTGTCCAATTCTCAGGAGCCGATGTTGATGAACTAGCTAGCTGCAGCGTTCGGTGAGTGAACAAAGAAGTGAGAAAACAGCGCCCTCATTCGACGATAACATGCCGCTGCATAATGTAAATAATTCGATCAACGCGAGTGACCATAATGTTTAGCAGATTTCCGCCAGATTAAAGTGATTTAAAATAATATTTTGTGTGTTAAATCAAACGGAACTTTGAAACACGTCAAGCACAATTTTGCGATTTTCATTTGGTTCCTCTAGGTCGACCGAGGTTAAAAATCGTATAGGAGAAGGTCGGAAAGTCTACTGACACAAGTGAAACAGGAAGTAGTTGTTTATAAAAAGGGCGCCATCACGTTTCTGGTAGGTAAATCTAGCGACAAATACCGCGTTGAATATTTTTTATTGAATACCGTGTAGTTCACAAAAATAACCCGAATATTTGGGGCTCAAGCTCACCACATTACATCAATAATCCAAAGAAAACACGAAATCATTAGTCATTAAAAATAAACCATGAATAAAATTGGACGTGAAAACACGTGTTTACCTATCTAAATCTAGGGGCGCCCTTCCCCTAGACCATACACCGCTCAAGATCACGCGCCAAAGTCGTACCAGGAAGTTTTGGAAAAAAAATAACACAAGTTATTTACCCTACGTGTTATCTCATTTAAAAACGAGGTAAGTGTAAGGTTATTGTTAAAGAATGTGCTTTAATAAACAGGCAATTCGCAATAGGTGTTTCTAAAACTTTTAACCAGTTTGCGCCAGAGGCGAGGAAGTAATATACACGCAAACATTTTCCCAGATTCAAAACGAATGACGCATCACAAGCAAGGCCGGAAATGTCTGTAAGCAGCAAGCAAGGCCGGAAATGCGTGGGTGTGCTTCCCGGTACCATCGGCCTGAACCCGCCTCGGATCGAGTTTCATTAAAAATAATCCCACACTTTGGCTTGGTGATGTTACAATAATCCCTATTATTAGTATATATATGTAATTTGTAAATGCTTTATTTTTGTATTTGTGGTATTTGTTTGTTTAGTTTAACAGGTGTGTATAATTGAGGATGTCAGAAACGAGATGGATGCTTATAATTTGCAGTCTGGTAATTGTCCCATACTCATCACAGGAATCACTGCAGGTATGGGGAAATGTCTAAAACAAATCCAGGAAAAAATGTTGCAACTTGACGCTATTTTAGAAAAAGAAAAAAAGTTTTTGCCTAACAATTTTTTTCTTGCAAATCTCTCTAAAAAACGTAGTCCTGACTCCCTTACATTTACCGTGGTTACAATAAAATTTTACTTTTTGAAGTACAAGGTATATAAGCCAACTAAAAATAAGATTTTTCTGTTTCTGAAATAGCGTCAGGTTACAACATTATTTGTGACCTGTTCCAACGAAACCCGGACAAAGTCGACTTTTTAGTTTTTTTAGATTTTGCTTTTTTCAAATTCTCTAGGTTCTCAGCTTTAAAATGATGTATCATTTACATATGTACCCCCACCCTATCTTCCCTGGGGTCTGGATTTAGTGATAAAACCCTGACAACCTAATTATGAGATAAACAGCTTTAAAGTTTAGAAAAGCGTATTATTTCTATACACAAATGTTTCACAAAATTGACCAAAAAAACCACTTCTGGTAGACGGATTTTGTTCAAATTTGAGGAGATTGTAGATTAATAGTGAGTGACTTAAAACCTAAAACCTCAAAATGGTAAAATCCATCCCGAAATGACTTCAGGAGTACATTGTGACAAAACACATTGTGCGACTTTGTCCGGGTTTCGTTGGAACAGGTCACATTTTCCCATTTTAGTCTGCTGTACATGCACCATAATTTGTGTAAACCGGTAATTATTTTCAATAACTATTGAAATAATACAGAGCCGGATTGTGTAAATTTATTTTTTGTATTTATTTATTTATTTATTTTTTAAATTGAGATAGGGTCGGTGGTAATAAAAAAGGTTGGAAACTCAAAATAGGGTTGGTCGGAAATGAGAATCGACAATAAAAAGGGTGCCAGAATAGCAATAAAAAGTTTGAGGTTGGCAATTTATAGCCCCTAAAACGACGTTAACATTAACATTGAGTGTTCTTGTGCATATTTCTTTCAAGACGTATCTCGCCAATAGACAGGCAGTTCTCCAGAAAGAATCGAGTCTTCGAACCGGAGGCGGTCTTAAACTGAACTCCAAGGAGTTGAGAGTCAATCAGTTTCTTATGACTGTAAAGACAAAGGAGTATGTAGATGCCTTACAAGGCGCGCCGTTTCCTCCCGCCCTGCATTTCTTCAAAGCCAAGAGCCTGATCGAGGAGAGTCCGGTGTTTCAACTGATTAAGCTCCTACCAAAAGGTAAAAGTCATGATCCTTAACCCTAACCCTCCAGGGTATTTTGGCTAGAAACCCTGCCAGTCGCAACAGACATTGACTTGTGTGCAGAGTGCAGCAAGGTCAAGCAGTCACCACAGATGCACTGTGCTGGATCTTGCAGGGTTAGAGTTAACCTGTAACCCTGCCAGACGTAGTATAGTGCATTAGGTAACAAAGTCTGGTGCACTTTGATGCATTCAGCAGTCGACGCTAGTGCATATAAACAAGTCCAAGTCCTTTGTGAGTTAGTCTCATTGATGAACAATGCCAGAGATGTATCCTGCTGCGTTAGGTGACTACAGACTCTGGGGCAGTTTGGCCTTGAGATTTCTGACCTGGTTGATCTTGCTGCACTTGGGTTGTACATGTAGTGCTGGGCGAGTAAATCGATTATGTCATTGTTCGTGATTAGTTTTTACTACTCGTTAAACTACTTGCAGTTTTTCAACTATTCTAGTACTGGTGTCACCCCCCGAGTAGCAATAATTACTCGCGAGTTGTGATTGTTAGCGAGCATTGATTGTTAACGAGTACAGGCGGACGTTGCAACACGGTGGGATTATTAACTTATTATGACAATTACGATGGTTTTACGATATGATAACGATCTTTATTGATTTTCAATTCTACCATGGAGGAATAAAAACACATTCTGAATTGGAACTTGAGCGATAAAAGAAATCAAATTACTGCCAAGCTCGCTAAGAAATTAATGAAATGCTTTTGAATAAAAAAACATGGTGATAAACAAGTGTAACTATCATTTTTTTTTTCCTGTGAAAATTGCTACAACTACTCATGAGTACTCGGTTACCAGCTGAATTGCTAGGTTTTTAATGTAGCTCTCATGCGCGCGTTTTAGGTGTTACATAATGGCGGGCACTATAATGGCGGGCACTATAATGGCGGGCACTATAATGGCGGGCACTATATTGGCGGGCACTATAATGGCGGGCACTATAATGGCGGGCACTATATTGGCGGGCACTATAATGGCGGGCACTATATTGGCGGGCACTATAATGGCGGGCACTATATTGGCGGGCACTATAATGGCGGGCACTATAATGGCGGGCACTATAATGGCGGGCACTATATTGGCGGGCACTATAATGGCGGGCACTATATTGGCGGGCACTATATTGGCGGGCACTATAAGGGCGGGCACTATATTGGCGGGCACTATATTGGCGGGCACTATAATGGCGGGCACTATATTGGCGGGCACTATAAGGGAGGGCACTATTAGGGCGGGCACTATATTGGCGGGCACTATGATGGCGGGCACTATAATGGCGGGCACTATAATGGCGGGCACTATAATGGCGGGCACTATAATGGCGGGCACTATAATGTCGGGCACTATAATGGCGGGCACTATAATGGCGGGCACTATATTGGCGGGCACTATAATGGCGGGCACTATATTGGCGGGCACTATATTGGCGGGCACTATAAGGGAGGGCACTATTAGGGCGGGCACTATATTGGCGGCACTATATTGGCGGGCACTATATTGGCGGGCACTATAATGGCGGGCACTATATTGGCGGGCACTATATTGGCGGGCACTATATTGGCGGGCACTATAAGGGCGGGCACTATATTGGCGGCACTATATTGGCGGGCACTATATTGGCGGGCACTATAATGGCGGGCACTATATTGGCGGGCACTATAAGGGCGGGCACTATTAGGGCGGGCACTATATTGGCGGGCACTATGATGGCGGGCACTATGATGGCGGGCACTATATTGGCGGGCACTATATTGGCGGGCACTATATTGGCGGGCACTATAATGGCGGGCACTATAATGGCGGGCACTATAATGGCGGGCACTATATTGGCGGGCACTGTATTGGCGGGCACTGTAAGGGCGGGCACTATAAGGGCGGGCACTATAAGGGCGGGCACTATAAGGGCGGGCACTATAAGGGCGGGCACTATAATGGCGGGCACTATAATGGCGGGCACTATATTGGCGGGCACTATAATGGCGGGCACTATAATGGCGGCACTATAATGGCGGGCACTATATTGGCGGGCACTATGATGGCGGGCACTATGATGGTGGGCACTATATTGGCGGGCACTATATTGGCGGGCACTATATTGGCGGGCACTATAATGGCGGGCACTATAATGGCGGGCACTATATTGGCGGGCACTATAAGGGCGGGCACTATAAGGGCGGGCACTATAATGGCGGGCACTATAATGTCGGGCACTATAATGGCGGGCACTATATTGGCGGGCACTATAATGGCGGGCACTATATTGGCGGGCACTATATTGGCGGGCACTATAAGGGCGGGCACTATATTGGCGGCACTATATTGGCGGGCACTATATTGGCGGGCACTATAATGGCGGGCACTATATTGGCGGGCACTATAAGGGCGGGCACTATTAGGGCGGGCACTATATTGGCGGGCACTATGATGGCGGGCACTATGATGGCGGGCACTATATTGGCGGGCACTATATTGGCGGGCACTATATTGGCGGGCACTATATTGGCGGGCACTATAATGGCGGGCACTATAATGGCGGGCACTATAATGGCGGGCACTATATTGGCGGGCACTGTATTGGCGGGCACTGTAAGGGCGGGCACTATAAGGGCGGGCACTATAAGGGCGGGCACTATAAGGGCGGGCACTATAAGGGCGGGCACTATAATGGCGGGCACTATAATGGCGGGCACTATAATGGCGGGCACTATATTGGCGGGCACTATAATGGCGGGCACTATAATGGCGGGCACTATAATGGCGGGCACTATAATGGCGGGCACTATATTGGCGGGCACTATGATGGCGGGCACTATGATGGCGGGCACTATATTGGCGGGCACTATATTGGCGGGCACTATAATGGCGGGCACTATAATGGCGGGCACTATAATGGCGGGCACTATATTGGCGGGCACTATATTGGCGGGCACTATAAGGGCGGGCACTATAAGGGCGGGCACTATAATGGCGGGCACTATAATGTCGGGCACTATAATGGCGGGCACTATATTGGCGGGCACTATATTGGCGGGCACTATAATGGCGGGCACTATATTGGCGGGCACTATATTGGCGGGCACTATAAGGGCGGGCACTATATTGGCGGCACTATATTGGCGGGCACTATATTGGCGGGCACTATAATGGCGGGCACTATATTGGCGGGCACTATAAGGGCGGGCACTATTAGGGCGGGCACTATATTGGCGGGCACTATGATGGCGGGCACTATGATGGCGGGCACTATGATGGCGGGCACTATGATGGCGGGCACTATATTGGCGGGCACTATATTGGCGGGCACTATAATGGCGGGCACTATAATGGCGGGCACTATAATGGCGGGCACTATATTGGCGGGCACTATATTGGCGGGCACTATAAGGGCGGGCACTATAAGGGCGGGCACTATAAGGGCGGGCACTATAAGGGCGGGCACTATAATGGCGGGCACTATATTGGCGGGCACTATAATGGCGGGCACTATAATGGCGGGCACTATAATGGCGGGCACTATATTGGCGGGCACTATGATGGCGGGCACTATGATGGCGGGCACTATGATGGCGGGCACTATGATGGCGGGCACTATATTGGCGGGCACTATAATGGCGGGCACTATAATGGCGGGCACTATAATGGCGGGCACTATATTGGCGGGCACTATATTGGCGGGCACTATAATGGCGGGCACTATAAGGGCGGGCACTATAAGGGCGGGCACTATTAGGGCGGGCACTATTAGGGCGGGCACTATAATGGCGGGCACTATAATGGGGGGCACTATAATGGCGGGCACTATAATGGCGGGCACTATAATGGCGGGCACTATAATGGCGGGCACTATATTGGCGGGCACTATATTGGCGGGCACTATATTGGCGGGCACTATAATGGCGGGCACTATATTGGCGGGCACTATAATGGCGGGCACTATAATGGCGGGCACTATAATGGCGGGCACTATAATGGCGGGCACTATAATGGCGGGCACTATAATGGCGGGCATGCTGAGGAAACGTTGCTGATAGATGATTTGTCGATCAATATGGATGACTTTGGCTCTATGGACAATAGAAAGGAAGGTTACATGTATAGTGAGTTTGAAGTTTTGTCAACATTTTCAATTTACGTGTATTTGTAACTTTATAAAAATAGGAGTTTCGTATAATACTGTGAAACAAAGTAGATTTTGTTAGGGCCTATCTATAGTACTTTGTAAATTCCTCAATTAAAAAAACCAAACAAACAAATAAACATGCATTACAACAGCTAGTCCGCAGTGCACGCGAAATTGTTTCCTTTTCTTCGCAACGTATTCATAAATTCCCGTGCGTGACCTCGTCTTGCATATATATTTAATGAGCTGGAATAGCCTGTGGAACGTGGGAAAATACTCGGCTTTTTTGGCATGTATGATCACTTTGTTGATATAAAATCACAGATGAAGAGTATATCTTTCAAACTGTTGAAGTTTGAATAAGATTTTGTATCGATTAAAATGAGAAATTTTGGGACGAATTTTGGTTCAAAAAAGAAAATAATCGCGATAGAAAATACGTTAAAATCTTTCCTTTTTGTGTGTGCCCACAGCCCAAATTTTCACTAGACAAACAGGTTACTTCATATTCTACATGAAAATGTACCTTTATACTCACAATTTTGTCTAGCTGGGTCAGGGCGCAAGGTTTTCGCCACAAACTACCGGCAGACTGAAATGGTACAACCGCCATCTTTGCACATGGATTTCTAGGCTTGTGATTGGTGGATGGCGAGTATTGCACATACCCGGATGTACTTGTAAACAAGCCGGCGCGGCCCAGATTTCGGACACAGATTTTGTTGTGCTTTATGCTATATGGTACAATAAGTTTTGTTTCAATCCAAATAAAATGTTACAATATTAGTTTTGACATGGAGCTTTTCAATTCATTTTCACAGAATGATTTTGTTTTATATTTTTTTCGCTATAAATGGAAATAAATGTTCTTGAATTGAATTAAATTAAAAATGATAAATTTTCACAGAATGTTTTTTATTTTCATTTTGCGATAAATGGAAATAAATTTTCTTGAATTGAATTTAATTGAAAATGATACACCATTACTTGATTTACTGGGTGGCTAGAACTGTGCAATGGAGGGTAGTTTGTGATTGAAATTATTTTCCGATACTTTCCCTAGTAACAAAAAAGTAACAGCAACATTCCAAACAGACGCTGAATACATGAGACTTAAACATGTTTTATTTACTCTGTTTATGTTAATTTTATGCAAGCTGAAAAACTGTATAAAACACATCAACATTGAGGTAGTTTAAATTAAACGTGAAATTTACCATAAAAATATAAAGATTTACACATATAAATATTCATACATATAATATGATGTATTGGCATATTAAAAGTAAAAAATAATACTTGCATCGTGTAAGGCACCATCGATAGTAAGAAGTTCAGTTGTATATTTTTGGAAAAGTTTAATTGCAAGAAAGTGCATTGCGTAACAAAATACTTGAATGTATCAGAATAAAAGGCACCTTACTGGAAAGACACTTTACCCAATGGCACATCTTAAAATATCAAAATGAGCAAATGTATTGGCAAGTTCACTGTAGATTGACAAACATCAAATACTGCAGCACCCTAAACTTAAAAAACAAAACAAAACAAAAATCATTTAGCCTGAGCAGTGACGAGTGATCACTTCGACCTCAACCAATGGTGACGAGACATTCTCGGCTACAAATTTGCTCAAAGAATCTCCAATAATTAAGTGCCTTTACTGCACGAGTGGGCTTAAAACTTGGTGTTGATGGCCGTGGTGGAATAGGCCATGGTGGTGGACGGCATGACCTACATGTATGAAACAATAACAGAAAAAAAGGAAGGATGTATGTAAGTGCATTGGCCTAACCTTTAAATAAATCATGTACACAAAAATTTGTCATGTCTGCCTGTTTCATAAATACATGAAGGCCTAGGCCTACATGGTGCATACATTTATAGTAATTAATAGTAGGCCTACAGGCATAATACTTAGTATAAATTTGCCATACTGTCTTTCAAATTTTGCATGCATAATCATGTACTTGTGCATGTTCATAAATCGTTAAATGTACCCGCTAATCTACAAAAATGGCCATAACTAGCCAATAAATCGAAGGCTGAACAATAAAACACAAAATTTACATTTCCACTTCAGACAAATAAAAAAAAATTGTCATGATGAGAAAATAATTGAAATGTATTAATTAAAAAAAATTATGGGGCATACATAAAACATGTGTAAACGTACACGTACAGTCGTACACGTACATGTACATATGCATAGCGCATGCACAAATGTGGAAACCCCCTTTACTAAAAATCCGCCGAAAAAGCGAAATCTCGCTCGGAATAAGTGGCTCAAGAAAACAAAACTCGATGTCGCCACAAGCTAAACTTTACGAAATATCATCGAAAGATCATCGCTTTTTCTGTCGATTTGCAGTGGTCTTTTTCTCTAATATTTTCTAGCTGGGTCAGGGCGCAGCAAATAAAATCACAACTCAAACCGTCTACAAAATCATACCTCGATTTACAAGTAAAAAAAAAAAAAAAAAAACCTTCTAAAACTTGACAAATTTTATATCATTCGACTCGGAAAAACGTGCACCGTCTACTTATCACGCCATCTTGGAAGCCCACTGCTTCTTTTAGAATGTGTAGTTCGTTTCATGAGATCGGTCGAACTCCCGCAAAAACGCGTGCAAATCTCACGGCCGATTCGTGACGTAGGCCGTGCAAAGATACTTCGGGATTTGACCTCATTATCGCGTGCACTGCGGACTGGCTGACAAGTGTAAAATATGCAGCATAAACAATTTGATAAATATAAATATTTAAATGATAACATTTCAGTACGGTATTTCATAATGAATTATTAGAAGTGACTTCTAGTGCCAAATATTGAAATGCAACAAGTAGAAAATATAATTAATATGGAAAAAGAATGTTTAAAACAACTGCTTTTTAAATTACAAAAGTAAATTGAGATTTAATAATCATTTATCAGTAATTTTCATTGAAGTTTTAATTAAATGTTTATTTTCATAAACGTATTTAATTATAGGACATTTTCAAAAATTATTTGTTTTTGTTGTAAACTGCTGAATTAATAGCTTAATAAATAGAAAGATGTGCATTACATTTGTTTATTAATTTATTCGTACAAATACACGTCCATCAAATTTGGATAAAATCATAATCCTAGCTTGAGTTTTCTTTCCTTTTTGTTGCCAGGAAATCTTTTTTGCGTGTAATTCCGCGATGGATCAGCACATTCAATTTCTAGAAAGGTTGTGCCGGCTTTGTGGTGAAAGATGCATAGGGTCCCAGGCATTGGCAACTAAATGCCCTAAAAAATGCAACGATTACGCCGAGAAAATACTGACTACGTTTAAGGTCAATGTTCAGGAAGACGAGGTCGATGTTCACCCGCCACATCTGTGTCACTCCTGCTACTGTTTCCTGTTCCACGCAAAAACCAAAACTGCCGTTCATTGGCCGAAGCATCAACGAACGGGCGATTGCTTTGTGTGTGCGAAATTCATGCAACAGTCACAACCTGGACGTAGAAAGAAATTCCGGACCGGCCAGAACCGGGGGGGACGCCCAAAAGCACCTCCTGCGTTTTCCGATCATTTTAACAGTCTACCCCCTTCCCCAAGCATCGACAGGGACAACATTTGTAAGTTTGCCGCACTGTCGAACACAACAGACTTGAAATGCCGACTCTGCGAGCAGTTGCTAGACAACGCGATGGAGACGCCCTGTACGCATTTATTTTGTTGTAGGTGCTTGATTAGCCACTTTGAAAACAGCAGACAGTCAGTTCTTCCTTGCCCTACCTGCGGAGTGCCGGTGCACTACAAGAATGTGACGGCACCAAGGTCGTACTTTTCTTCCTTATATTCCGCATTGGCCATGCAGTGCACCAACTGCAATATACTCGTTACTCTTGGGAATACGAAGTCGCATATTTGCCGAAGTGTCCCACATCCGAGTTTCAATCGGACGCACGATCATAGATACGCGTCCTACCTACCCAGCGATGTTATGGAAACTGTAGATGATTCAGTCTTAACGCATGACCATAGATACGCATCAGAGGGCAAACCACCGAGTGATGTGGTCCGCATCTTACATCGTACCCTGACTGCTTCAGTGACTGCCCAAATGGAATCGTTAGGAACGCACATCTTAAGAACCAAGTTGGCCCAGTCTGAAGATGGATACGTGGTCAAGTTCAAGACAGGAGCCCTGGTGAGTATTTATTTAATTAATTAATTAATTAATTAATTAATCAGAAGCACAAATATGCAGTATATCAAATATATCGTGATTCATGATCAGAGCGTCAGGGGTTTGAAACCAGCAACTAGCCATATGTTGTTTCCTTGGGCAAGCCACTTTACCCCAACTTTTGTCCTGTTAAAAAAAAAATAGATTCTACTTTTTTCCTACTTGTAAATAAGCCTGCATACAAAATATCTGTAACAGATAACATGTATTATATTTTATCTTTGTTTTATAAAATCGTTTTTTTTTCTTCTTCTTTTTTTCTCCCTTTTTTTTAACATTAGCCTCTGACCATGGTGTGCATTCCCCAAGCTCGGAAGAGCAGTGATGCAGCTTCCTTGACGTCTGTCCGAAAACGTTCTAAAATCCTTGATAAAATCCGGGGGCATCTCAGCTTGGAAGCCAAGGAGTTGCAACAGCAGGACGAGCTCAAACTGTCCAAGATGAGAGACAAGCTGAAGACCATCTTGACCGACTTGAAGCTAAACTCCATCCGGATCCCGAACATGAAGCTACTTGCTGTGAAGACGAACCTAGGAATCTCCTGGACACGAATTAGAGTATTAAAGGTAATTGACACCATTTGGGTGAGAAGGTTTATATTTATAGTAATGTGAGGATTTCTGGAAAAATGAGACGGAACTAGACAGAGGTTGAAATAAGGGTTCTCAGTATTAGAATAAAGGATACAATTCTCCTTACAAATCGAACATTCTCTTGACAAGTTATGACTGTTTAAAGTACACATTTATCAACATGTCGCAAAAATAAAATAATTGAAGTTTAGTGTTTGGTACGTAATATGTGACCTGTTCCAACGAAACCCGGACAAAGTCGACTTTTTAGTTTTTCAGATTTTGCTTTTTTCAAATTTTCTAGCTAGGTTCTCAGCTTTAAAATGATGTATCATTTACATATGTACCCCACCCTATCTTCCCTGGGGTCTGGATTTAGTGATAAAACCCTGACAACCTAATTATGAGATAAACAGCTTTGAAGTTCAGAAAAGCGTATTATTTCTGTACACAAATGTTTCACAAAATTGACAAAAAACACACTTCTGGTAGACAGATTTTGTTCAAATTTGAGGAGATTGTAGATTAATAGTGAGTGACTTAGGAAAACCTAAAACCTCAAAATGGTAAAATCCATCCCGAAATGACTTCAGGAGTACATTGTGACAAAACACATTGTGCGACTTTGTCCGGGTTTCGTTGGAACAGGTCACATATGGACAAATGTCAATTGTTTTTCCTTAAAAATAACACACTTTTATTCCACTAATTTCATACTATTTCTAAACATAAATATAGTTAGTAGGCATACCAAAGATTACAAATATCAATAAATCCGAACATTTAAAAAAGAATCGCCCGTTATTTATAATTTTGCAGTTTTTTTGTGCCCAATTCCGTCTCATTTTGTCAGAACGCCTCGCATATTTTGAGCACCCTGCTTCAAATAATACAAAATACACAACTGACAAATGATTTATTGTCTCTTTTTTAAAGAAATGGTTGAAGGAATACAACATCTTAACAGAAGGGGAGCAAGCTTTGCGTCATCAACAAAATGAAGTCGTCGCCGACAATCTCATGTCAGATCACTTGCCTCTGTCCTGCCGGGACGAGACCAACGGAGGAGTTGTCATTAAGCAGATGCCGTATGTTGGCGTGAAGTGTCTCGTTACTAAGATCAAACAACAACTAGATCAATACCAAAAGTAAGTTTACACAAAAAATCAATTGATTAGTTTTAACCAGTTCGTGCCGGGATTATTTTAACATCACCGAGGGGTGGGATTATTTTTAACGAAACTCGATCCGAGGCGGGTTCGGGCCGATAGTACCGGGAAGCACACCCACGCATTTCCAGCCTTGCTCGCTGCTGACAGACATGTCATCCGTTTTGAATCTGGGGAAAAAGTTGCGTTTATATACATCATCCGGCGCGAACTGGTTTAACGGGAGATGTTTGTTGTAAAGTTTTGATATAGGAGTAGTCTAGACCGTTTGCTTTTGCTGTACTTCTCGAAAAGGGATGAGTTAACAAGAGTCAAATTGAAACTGTTATGACGCGTTACAGGTACCAAGAGCTGACCTGGCACGAAGGCAGCATTCCACCTAATGAGATTTGGGTGAAGATTGGCGGCGACAAAGGCGGCGGCACGTTTAAACAAATGATTCAAATTGGCAACGTGCCACGGCCAAACTCGCTGCGCCACACCATGATAATGAGCATCTTTGCTGGGCAAGACACCAGAGACAACCTGAAGACGGGCTTACAGCGATTCCGTCTCCAAGTCCCTGAGCTCCAAGCAAGCTTCTGGCAGGGCTGTCGCTTCAGGCTCTTCATGTTTGGTGACTATGAGTATCTCTGCCGAGTGTATGGGATCACCGGAGCAAATGGTGAGTTTGTAGATTGAACACGTATGTCTTCGTGATTAGATGACACAACTTTAACAAGGGTTGCCTGAATATATTAGCATTTTGTTCAAAATGTTCAATTTTTCTTTTTCAAAGGGTGAATATTTAGCCCGAGTTTATTTTGAATGCTATAACTTTGCAGAGTTATTTAGTTCACTTCTGAATAATTTACGAATTGTGTATGCCTAAAACTTAGCCTGAGATGCTTAGAGTACAGTTTGAGGTTAGCGGTAGTTACACCTGAACATATTTTGTGCGGATATAGGACGTCACTGTTGCCTGTACTGTAATATCACCAAGGACGATATGCGGGTACCGGTTGCTGAAAGGCTACCATTGAAGCAACGATCTCTAGAATCATTGAACTTTGACCTCAAGAGTTTCCAAGCTAACGGTTCCTACCTCACCGACGCAAAATACTTCCACAATGTGATTGACGAGCCACTGTTTTATATTCCATTGACGCAGGTCAGTTTTCACAATTTGTGTAAAACTTCATTATACAATAATTGAAGTCATCTTTATATCACATGTTAATACACCATCACGTGATCAAGTCGACCAATCATAAGCTATCAACTCTCCAAGGTATTTATTAATAGGCAAACAACGAAACGTTTCTCACATATTCTTCTCAACTGTCAAAGGTTTGTCCTCCTGGGCTACACATCAGTCTTGGGTTATATCTCAAGCATTTCAACAGCTTTGAGGGCGCTTGTCACGACCTCGACATGGAGGTTGCGGCCTTGCTGGCCGAGAAGGATCACGAAGATATGGACAGTCAGGTACTCGGATGTCGGTATCAGATGCTTATCTCCGTGTTGAAGCAAGCGAGGTACTTAGAGGAGCAGGCTGGAGCATTAGACGAGGACTTTGAATTGATGGAAGAACAACTGACGGATATTGTCTTGACATCGGAAGAGGAGAGTACCGACATGGAAGACTACATCTCTACAACAACGGAGCTCGTGAACAGAAAGAAGAACCTGGTGAAAACACCCGTCAATTATTAAAGTTGTTATTGCAAACAATTGTCCGGATGAAAAATCCCACAACTATTAATTGTAATACATTCATAAAAACCTGAGACAGTTTTGCCATTCCTATTGGTCGAGAGCCTGCCACGTGGTCGGTTTTACGCGGACGATAAAGACATGGCTGGTTGGTCTTAAACACTCTTCCAGTGTCGCATGAAATTTAGACTCCAATGAAATCCAGTTACTTTTACCGTTTGATTGGTTGATAATTAACAGTTCGTACGTAGGCATGCGCAATATACAACCAGTGAGTCAGTATTTCATGGTCGGTCTTAAATTGAGAACGCACTGTATCTGCGCAACATCATGCAGTACGCGTGCGGCGATCTCCATAAAATGAGTATTTACGTCTTACCCGCGAGCTGGACACTCCATTATATAGATAGAGGAGTGTTTCGAAAACATGAACAAAAATTGTTAGAACGTTCACATTTTTGACTTGTTTTTACTTTTTGACCGAAAAGTTTGAATTTCTTTTACCAAAAAGGTATTCGACGAGGGTAATTATCAGCATCTAGACTCCAACCGGTCTTAAACATACTTTATACCTCGTACACGCATTTATCCCATTAGTTAAGTAGTCTAACAAAATTATAGTGGTGGGAATAATCAGAGATTCAAAATTTGGTTATTCTAAACGGAATTTGAAACGGAATAACATTTATGACTGTTTACCATTATTTTTTCGGATATGATTTGCAGCTTCAAGAGGCCAAGGCCTTGCGTGATAAAGCAGCTCTTAAGCCTGGCCAAGGCCCGTTAGCTGGACAGCTTGACATCACTCTGCAAGAGTTCCGAGTCCGGCGTCAGGCCTTTGACGGCAAGAGTTTCGTGGGTAACCATGTACACAAATGTTGCAAGGTAAAGCTTCCTAAACTGTCTAAGGGCGTGTGTTTACGGGTACTACGGGAATCGGATACCCAAAAGAGAAAAAAAAACGGTTACACGGTTATGTGTAAAATCAACCCTATTCCGACTTTGGGTCATCTTTTTAAAACGTTATTACAGTCGGGTTTAGGTTTTTTGTGTCTGAATTTTGGGTTTGGTCAAATCGGTTTAGTGTGAAAAACAAAGAAAATAAAAAAAATCAAAAAAAAAATCACGAAACAATTTAAGTGGTATAATAATAATATAGGAGTGGTTATAAATATATATTTTTTGGCAAACTACAGTTTTTTAAAAACTGGCACAAAAAAGTGGACAAAGTGTTTGTAAAATATAGGACAATTTGCTCTAGCCAGATACTCATGTATATTTTATCGGGTTTGGGTTCGGGTTCAGCTTAGTTTTGGTGGTTTTTCTTATTTTTGGTCGGTCCAAAATCGGTTTTTATCTATTTTTCTGGATCGGTTACCCTAACTCTTTTAGTGGCAAGGTCGTACATGAATGATCTATTTTATGTACTCCAACCCATACTTTTCAGGTTTATCACGAGAAGGCACCATCGCTTTAAGATATTCTACCATTTTCATAATGAAAACTTTTGCCCGATTTTAAGCAAAAGCTCAGTGAATGCCCAGTGCATCTATTGTGTGGTCAGCTGTGTGCAGAGGCCAAAAAGAGTTGACCTCTAAACCACACAACACACTCGGAGACTTAGCTTTGGAACATTCCATTATTAAATATGGGTAATAGGTCGCCAGGTGACCACAGCTGTAAGACAATTCGTTATTGGCAAGACTATTTTCTTTTAATAGTGCTTTGCTTATATGTATCCAATCGGGTTGTGTCTTATATCACTAGAAAGCTAACGCCATCAGCTATTTACAACCGTTCTATCCAAAGTTCAACGACCTTTGGTTCTCGAGCTACGCCTATGTGAAGCTGGCTCGGGTGCACGTTAGTCATACAAAAGTGCGATTTTACACGGCCGAACATGGAGAAAATGATTTTTTTCCCCGGGAAACTTAAACTAGTGCTTCGTTATCTTAGCCTTGATTATAACAATGTATATTGAAGCTTAGAGTGTTTAGTTTCATAATCGATTCTATCCGATTCTAATCGATTCTACAGGATGAGAATATCAAGCTTCTGACCGATGCCTTGGTCATCAAGACTCAGCAAGTATGTCCTTCCTTAGTCCCGGCTGCTGTCACCATCGCTGCTAAGTACGCCAAACTGTTCCATCTCTTTGGTACTTGCCACCGAATGTACAACAGTGCGTCACTGCTAGATCACTCGGCTATAGATGCGTTAGGTAAATATGACATTAGCTTAACCCTGAATCCTCCAGGTTAAACGCAGCAACAAGCATCAGAGTCTGTTGTCACCCAAAGCAGCAGGATCCAACTCTGGTATTGTTCAATGGAACTTAGCTCTCATTGTCTCTACATTATTACCCACAGTGGTCACTGAATCCTGCAAACTACATCTAGTCATTGAAAGGGTATTCATAATTTTGAGCTAGATGAGAATTTTGAGTTAATCAATTAATCGTTATTCGATAACCGGATTTTGCAATCTCCGATTTCTCCCACCATTATTATTATTTGGTTGGTTACTTTTTGTATTGCTGCAAAGGTTAATGTTATTTAGTGAATTTATGACATATTTTCATTTTTTTATTCACACAGATCAAGCCATCAAGGACTACATGATCTTCTTCCGTGCGGAATTCCCGTCGGAATCGGTTCCACCCAAAATGCATTTGCTTGAGGATCACGTCATGCCGTGGATTCGACGGTGGCGGTTTGGCCTGGGCTTCCACGGGGAGCAGGGGGGCGAGTCTGTGCACGGTCACTTCAATAGTCTTCGACGTGACGTCCGCGGAATACAGGAAGAAGTGGACATACTGAAGTCTGTCGTCAGGTCGCAGTGGATCATGACCAGCCCGGCTCACGCACCACAGATTGCCTTCAAATGAGTGCTGACTTATATTACCCCTACCCCTACCCCTACCCCTACCCCTACCCCTACCCCTACCCCTACCCCTACCCCTACCCCTACCCCTACCCCTACCCCTACCCCTACCCCTACCCCTACCCCTACCCCTACCCCTACCCCTACCCCTACCCCTACCCCTACCCCTACCCCTACCCCTACCCCTACCCCTACCCCTACCCCTACCCCTACCCCTACCCCTACCCCTACCCCTACCCCTACCCCTACCCCTACCCCTACCCCTACCCCTACCCCTACCCCTACCCCTACCCCTACCCCTACCCCTACCCCTACCCCTACCCCTACCCCTACCCCTACCCCTACCCCTACCCCTACCCCTACCCCTACCCCTACCCCTACCCCTACCCCTACCCTAATTGTTCGAGATTCAAATAATGTACGATACTCAAACTGTATATGTGACCCGCTCCATCGAAATCAGGGATAAGTCTCGAAATGACTTTTTGAGATATGCACATTGTTAGAAAGGGAATTTCATAAGCTTTCTAATGATACCCATCACAAGTGTGTATCTTTTTAGGTTAACGAGTTATGGTCTGATGAAGATGACAGGTGTATATTTAATTGCCAAATCCACATTCCGAGAAAAACAGCTTTGAAATAAGCAAAAATTGACCAAAATCATACGGACAGCGCACACAAATCCTCTTCATTTTCATCTTTATTGATCGTTTTTACATACAAGACATTAATGACAATAATCTGTGATAACTACACTTCCTAAGAATACAATGTTCAGAAAAACGACTTGGTCACGATTTACACCCATGCGCTCACTTCAACGACTGATTGCGTAAAACGGCCCCAGCGACTTATTCCTGATTACGATGGAGCGGGTCACATATGTAGTTTGTACAAAAGAAAACCAGTGAAGTTAACTTAATAGAAAACAAAATAATTTCAGTTGAACCTACATGTACTAGTTAATTGATTTATAATGGATACATGTAGGTACAAATTTAGTTATTGGGAATGAATTTTGAAATTCAGAACGTACATGTAAGTGGTGGAATGTTTTTTATATTTGCTCAAAATATTGGATTAATATAGAAATTGTAATTGGAATAGCACATTTAGCATTATATTGTTGAATACATGCACTTTATAAATACAAATTATTATTAATGTATGATACATTGTGTGATATTTGTATTCATCTAATTTCGTATTTTATTGTTAGAGACTTATCGTAAATTGTGCCGATATTATTTTGGCTTAAGTAGACTTGATTCAAGAAGTAGACTGGATTATCTAGGGATAATTGACATGTATGATATATGATATGTTTAATGTGTCGTTCTTACAAGCACTGGGCCCCTCACTAATAGCTTTTTAAAATTGTTTTTATTAGATAATTTAGATGGAAGATTATCTTGTACATAAAGAAACATAACTGTAGTACTGCTATGATAATATATACTGTTCGATATTTTGTAACCCAATTTCAGGTTTGCTGTTCAAATTAAACTCTTGTTTAAAAACAGACTTTTCTACTCGTTGTACTTATTTGATGTATAGCAAAAATCACACAAATTGAGACAATTTGAGATTGTTTTGGTTGAAATAATCCAGCTAATATATGTTAACAATTCTAGTTGGGTGATATACTCTTTGTCGTTATGTACAAATAAATTGAAGATATTCTCTGCTTCAGAGGTGCCAAAATCGTTTGTCCCATAATCCTAGATTCGCTCATGCGCTGTTGAAAGTGTTTTTGAAACACTTTTTGCAAGTGGCTTTCGAATGGTGTTCTTAAGTTCAATTGCGATCACTCAAATGCGTGTGGAGTGTATGTGGAAATTCAATTCATGTTTGTGAAAATTCATGATGGTAACCCTAAATTAAAATGCCGAAAAAAACATTTCACACACAAAAATTACATTCGAGAATAGCAGTAAAACTTACAGAGATCCGCCCATTTATATAACACGTACAAATACATTTTTATCATTTATACTACCTTGAATAACTCTTTCCAATTTGTATGCTCATTAATTAACGCAAGTTTTGAAGGGGTTTATAGTCCGCCATCTTTGTTCGTGGTGTTCTTTATCTGCTCCCCATTGAGGGGGAGTGAAAATCTTGTTCGCAAACACCATTCACGTGTTGCTTCTCAGCATAGCCATTCAGAACCTGTTCGCGTGTTCATTTAACACAAGAACAGGTTTCGAATACCCTTAAAATGTCACCATTCTGATGTCAAGAAACCACTTTTTTGTCTCATCCACAGGAGCAGCGTTACATTTACATGACGTTTCCATCACCAGCCTGACTTGGGTCATCAAGAACGCAACGTACATGGAAAACCTGTACTTCTGCATTTCCACCAACGCAGCCATCACTTTGAGGTTTGAATTCTTCAGCGTACCACCAACAGTTAAAAGATTGTCCTGCACCGAGTTGTGGCAAAGTGTCGCACTTGCTCGGAAAATACAAGGAGTGGATGTTTTTGATGAATGGTAAGCAGGCCCTACGAAATTAGTTCATATATGTGACCCGCTCCATCGAAATCAGGAATAAGTCTCGAAATGACTTTTTGAGATATGCACATGGTTTGAAAGGGAACTTCATAAGCTTTCTAATGATACCCATCACAAGTGTGTATCTTCTTAGTTTAACGAGTTATGGTCTGATGAAGATGACAGGTGTATATTTATTTACCGAATCCACATTCCGAGAAAAACAGCTTTGAAATAAACAAAATTGACCCAAATCATACGGACAGCGCACACAAATCCTCTTTATTTTCATCTTTATTTATCGTTTTTACATACAAGACATTAATGACAATAATCTGTGATAACTACACTTCCTAAAAATAAAATGTTCAGAAAAACGACTTTGTCACGATTTTAACCCATGCGTTCACTTCAAAGACCGATTGCGTAAACGGCCCCAGCGACTTATTCCTGATTACGATGGAGCGGGTCACATATGAGTAGGCATTTGTATTGATCACGTTTGTATTGATCACATTTTAATAATTATCGTCATCGCGAACTGGCTCCCATAAAGCATAAACAAAGTCTGGGGAGCGCTGAAAAATGTATTTATTGCAAAACCCCAAGTGTTATATACCATTGGAAAGCTCTCTTTCTCAAGAAACTGAAAATACCAATATCTCAATTTTTAATTTTTTTGACTTTACTCTCATATTGTGGTGACAGCTAGGTCACATTTAGTAAACGTATTTGTTGTCATACTTTATCATCATTTATCTGCAGGCTCTTTAAGAAGTTGTCAATGTGGACTGATGACGATCCAAAAACGGTGTATCCTAATTCTACCGCTGCCTGGCAGAAATTTGAAGCCATCCTTGCACCAGTCTTTGATTTGGTGTCCAATATCGATGTGTTTGAGCCGTACCTCTGGCAAGCCATGACAGAGTTCAGTCAGGATAATGTACAGTATATGGAGTTGAGAGGTTTGCTACCCCAAGTAAGTTGATTTCAAATGCAAGATTGTAATAATTATTGGATCATTTCAGAGTCTTGCCAAACAAAACAATATAAGACATCAGTTATAATCAGTTTTTATGACTCGAGTCAACATTTTCGGCAATATAGTGTTCAAATATTTGTAAATTAAACTCGACCCTACAATGTGACTCGACTTGAGTCGTCTACTTAACCAGTTCGCGCCGGGTGACGTATATAAACGCAAAGTTTCCCCCAGATTCAAAACAGATGACTCATAAACACGCCACAAAGCAAGGCCAGAAATGTCTGTCGGCAGCGAGCAAAGCCGGAAATGCGTGGGTGTGCTTCCCGGTACTATCGGCCTGAACCCGCTTCGGATCGAGTTTCGTTAAAAATAATCCCGCCCCTCGGCTCGATGATGTTAAAATAATCCCGGCGCGAACTGGTTAAAATAATTTGACTCAACTTGAGTCACAAAAATTATTGACTCGTTGCAACTCAACGACTTAACCCAGTATGCTAAGGACCGTGTCCGTTGGAATGCAAAATCACACCGTGCCTATTCCTAGTGATTAATGTTCTACTTTATTTACTCTCGTTTTTTTGCCAGCTCAAATCATCAAATGGAACCCAGTTGGCAAGAAACTACACTATGCAGAAATACGCAGCAACATTTGACAAGTTTGTCTCTACGTATCCCGCCAACTTCTCCGGTGCCAAATACATTTTTACGTCCCACAGGTATCAATTAAATACCGATCACACTTTGAGTTTATTACCCCGGTTCAGCTCTGTCTGTCTGTCTAGTCGGGCAGGCTGTCGGGCTGTCTAGTCGGGCTGTCTAGTCGGGCAGGCTGTCGGGCTGTCTAGTCGGGCTGTCTAGTCGGGCTGTCTAGTCGGGCTGTCTAGTCGGGCTGTCTAGTCGGGCTGTCTAGTCGGGCTGTCTAGTCGGGCTGTCTAGTCGGGCAGGCTGTCGGGCTGTCTAGTCGGGCTGTCTAGTCGGGCTGTCTAGTCGGGCTGTCTAGTCGGGCTGTCTAGTCGGGCTGTCTAGTCGGGCTGTCTAGTCGGGCTGTCTAGTCGGGCTGTCTAGTCGGGCTGTCTAGTCGGGCTGTCTAGTCGGGCTGTCTAGTCGGGCTGTCTAGTCGGGCTGTCTAGTCGGGCTGTCTAGTCGGGCAGGCTGTCGGGCTGTCTAGTCGGGCTGTCTAGTCGGGCTGTCTAGTCGGGCTGTCTAGTCGGGCTGTCTAGTCGGGCTGTCTAGTCGGGCTGTCTAGTCGGGCTGTCTAGTCGGGCTGTCTAGTCGGGCAGGCTGTCGGGCTGTCTAGTCGGGCTGTCTAGTCGGGCTGTCTAGTCGGGCTGTCTAGTCGGGCTGTCTAGTCGGGCTGTCTAGTCGGGCTGTCTAGTCGGGCTGTCTAGTCGGGCTGTCTAGTCGGGCTGTCTAGTCGGGCTGTCTAGTCGGGCTGTCTAGTCGGGCTGTCTAGTCGGGCTGTCTAGTCGGGCTGTCTAGTCGGGCTGTCTAGTCGGGCTGTCTAGTCGGGCTGTATGTCTGTTAGCAGGATTACGGAAATACCAGAGTTGTAGTCGAGTACTTTCCGAGTACTAGGCTAACCAGGCGTAGCACATTCCATTTTTCAACGATACTTTTGATAGAAAACTGATAAGAATGTGATTATTTTCCCTTAGAAACGTTGCTAAGGCGACTGTGCGGTCGGATGTCTGTTTATCTCTAGCGTTGCGCAAGACTTTTCCTGATCATTTTGCCGGCTATGATCTTGTTGGTCGGGAGGATGATGGATATCCTCTCATTCACTATATTCAAGAACTTCTACTCCCATCTCAGCTCAATCTAAGCCTGCCTTACTTCTTCCATGCAGGAGAGACGGGTAAGCAACAAGCAGTTAGATCCATTCCTCTGTTTATTACTTAATAATTAACCAGTTCGCGCCAGGATTATTTAACTTCACCGAGCCGAGGGGCGGGATTATTTTTAACAAAACTCGATCCGAAGCGGGTTCAGGCCGATAGTGCCGGGAAGCACACCCACGCATTTCCGACCTTGCTCGCTGCTGACAGACATGTCCGGCCTTGCTCGTGACGTGTTTAGACGTCATTCGTTTTGAATCTGTGGAAAACTTTGCATTTATTTACGTCATCCGGCGTGAACTGGTTAAAGGGATTGTATACCATTCTTGGGTGCTGTGGTCAATTATAGTGTTTGACTCCTGTACGATGGTACGTGGGTTTGAACCCTGTCGGGGAACATGGTGCTTGTGTTCTTGGGCAAGACACTTTGCTACAATTGCCTCTCCCCACCCAGGAGTACATGGGTACCTGTGAAGGTAGAGACCACATGCGCTGATCTTGAGCTGCTGCAGAAATGGTTTCGTTCCTGGTGAACAGAGATAATAATTGTAAAGCGCTTTGATACACCACTTTGTGGGAGTCTAAAGCATAAGAACTAAGAACTAAAATGTCAGTTGTACATTTTTATCGTTTGAGGAAGCTAAATTCTAAAGAATTTGATCTTTAAATTCTGCCATTCAAATTAGTTGCAATGCCTCTCTCCTTGAATAAGATTATTTTGTTTATTTTCTGCAAGATTGGGAAGGTACATCTGTCGACGAAAATGTAATTGATGCGCTTCTTCTGAACACATCTCGAATTGGTCACGGGTATGCAATCACCAAGCATCCTGTTGCCATGGCAATGGCGCTATCTCATGACACGCCCATTGAGGTCAATCCTATCTCCAACCAGGTACGGATGAAATATTGTAGACGTGGGTCATTCCACCAAGTTTGTTTGTCTGTCTGTCTGTTGGGCTGTCCGTCTGTCTGTCTTTGTTTTTTTGTTAGCAGGATTACGGGAAAAACTACTGGAGAGATTTTAACTAAACTTGGTCAATAGATAGTTAGTTGATGATCTTCGCATTCATCCAGCAACCACGCTCATATTTAGGTTTCCCTGTTGTGCCTTGTAGGTTCTTGGTTTAGTGGATGATCTTCGCAATCATCCAGCAACCACGCTCATCTCTAGGTTTCCCTGTTGTGCCTTGTAGGTTCTTGGTTTAGTTGATGATCTTCGCAATCATCCAGCAACCACGCTCATCTTTAGGTTTCCCTGTTGTGCCTTGTAGGTTCTTGGTTTAGTGGATGATCTTCGCAATCATCCAGCAACCACGCTCATCTTTAGGTTTCCCTGTTGTGCCTTGTAGGTTCTTGGTTTAGTGGATGATCTTCGCAATCATCCAGCAACCACGCTCATCTCTAGGTTTCCCTGTTGTGCCTTGTAGGTTCTTGGTTTAGTGGATGATCTTCGCAATCATCCAGCAACCACGCTCATCTCTAGGTTTCCCTGTTGTGCCTTGTAGGTTCTTGGTTTAGTGGATGATCTTCGCAATCATCCAGCAACCACGCTCATCTCTAGGTTTCCCTGTTGTGTCTTGTAGGTTCTTGGTTTAGTGGATGATCTTCGCAATCATCCAGCAACCACGCTCATCTTTCGGTTTCCCTGTTGTGCCTTGTAGGTTCTTGGTTTGGTGGATGATCTTCGCAATCTTCCAGCAACCACGCTCATCTCTAGGTTTCCCTGTTGTGCCTTGTAGGTTCTTGGTTTAGTGGATGATCTTCGCAATCATCCAGCAACCACGCTCATCTCTAGGTTTCCCTGTTGTGCCTTGTAGGTTCTTGGTTTAGTTGATGATCTTCGCAATCATCCAGCAACCACGCTCATCTCTAGGTTTCTCTGTTGTGCCTTGTAGGTTCTTGGTTTAGTGGATGATCTTCGCAATCATCCAGCAACCACGCTCATCTTTAGGTTTCCCTGTTGTGTCTTGTAGGTTCTTGGTTTAGTGTATGATCTTCGCAATCATCCAGCAACTACACTCATCTCTAGGTTTCTCTGTTGTGCCTTGTAGGTTCTTGGTTTAGTGGATGATCTTCGCAATCATCCAGCAACCACGCTCATCTCTAGGTTTCCCTGTTGTGTCTTGTAGGTTCTTGGTTTAGTGGATGATCTTCGCAATCATCCAGCAACCACGCTCATCTCTCAGGGTTTTCCCGTTGTCATAAGTTCCGATGACTCAGCTACTTGGAGCGGGGGTCAGTTGTCGTATGATTTCTACCAGGCCTTTATGGGTCTTGCTGGGGAGCAAGCTGATCTGGCAACGCTGAAACAACTGGCACAGGATTCTATCAGGTAAGCAGAATTTATGCCTTGATATGGCCTGGGGCCAATTTAACGGAGCTGCTAAGCACAACAATTTGCTTAGCATGAAAATTTGTCCTTGGTAAAAACAAGGTTACAGACCAAATTTTCACGTGATCTTTATTGTTTTTGATTGACAATCAGCTGGTTTTTTGCTTAGCATGAAAAACACGTAGAATTTTGGCTGAGAAATTGTTTTTATTGAGCAAGACTTTTTTGTGCTAAGCAAATTTTTGTGCTTAGCAGCTCCGTGAAATTGGCCCCTGGTCATCTTTTTATATATTTGGTTCTCATATTTGTTTGCCCTTGAAGTTGGTCCGGTCGGTCAGAAAAAATCTGACTAATATGATGAGAGGCAACAACCTCTCATCTTCTGGGATTTCACCGGTAGCTCTATACATGCCCACCCTGCATATAAATCAGGTGTAGTTTCCAAAAACGTTTCGAATAACAGAGCCGGATTTTTTGAATTTAATATTCACTATTTGCACATGTTCACAGTCCGTTTCGCCCTTTTTGAAAAAGAGCTTTGGAGAAAAATTGGGGTCAAGGTTATTTGTAGAAAACATGAAGGGGAACACTTGAGAGGCCCAGAATCCAAATTTGGTTTTAAATTTGTGTTGGCAGCAAGAAAAATGAGTATTTAGCTAATGTTTTCTTGAACTACATGAATAGAAAGGAACGTCTAGGTTGGTATGGAAGGTCAGACAGTGCACGTGTGTCTACATTTGTTGTTGTGGTTTTTATTTACAGATACAGCGCAATGTCAAAAAGTGAGAAAATGAAAGCCATGAAACTCTGGCAAAACAAGTGGGATTCTTTCTTGGATGAGATTCTGTCCAGCATCATATCATCTTAATTCGAGACCACAAGAAATAAGAACGAGAAATGACTGAGTAATCGCCGGTCTCACACGACTGATCGGTATCCTTCAAGTGCCTTGAAAAAAATTCGCTATAAATTTAGTGTCTGAAATTTGTTTTATTTTTTTAACTCTTGCTAAACCAAATGTGACCTGTCATCACAAAATGAGCGTAAAGTCGGCAAAATCAAAAAGTGAGATATGGGTATTTCTAAATTCTGTGGAAACAGAGCTTTCCAATGGTATATAACACTTGGAGGTTTGATACTCAATATTTTTTTTTATTTTTATGTTTTAGTCTGGAGTCTTAATACAGAGATTATGAGAAAATGGGCATTTCTTGCGAGAAATTGTGTAAACGCGCAAAGAAAGGCATAGTCAAAATTGTCTCAAAAACATTTTTTGTTTGTATCTGATCGTCCTGAAAAATTGGGAATTGATTGTTGGGGATTTAGTCTTTAAAAAAAACATATAATCTCAAAATCGACCACCCCTTCAAATTTTGACTTTGACTGGCCGTACTGGGAATCACTCCGTGCGACTTTACGCTCATTTTGTGATGACAGGTAACAAATATTAAACCTTACAGGAAGGTTATAAAAAATTAACTTGTGTTTTACTGAAATATTTTCGCTCGGTGCTACAGATTTTTATAAAGGAAATGCAAAGGGCATTTTGTGTAGCGTACCGTGACCTTTTGAATTGCACACAGTGCAGCTGGACTGGTGACCTCCAGGTCACAGGTCATACATAATCCATCCAATCAGAACTCAAAGCGCAGCGCTCCCAGCGCCCAGTATTGGCGGTGGACCAATATTCGTTCGTGTTCAGTTAGTTATCAAAACTGTGTTCATGCTACTTGTTTATACAATTGTAAAAATACTTACAAGTACAGCACACAAGATATTGTAATATTTAAACAGATACATGCGTACGTACATTATAAACGGGTGTAAAAGGTATAATCTGCCATTTTAATGTTTTTGAATCACCAATTTTGAAGGTTTGTTGTTGTAAAGTTGAAGATAAGGTGAATAAGTTGTAGGTTGTGGGCAATATTTCTGGTTAATGTAAACGTAAACGTCAATTTCCAACAAATATGGAACAAAAATATTGGGCTATTTGTACCTATATTTAGCAAGTACTACGCGTAGAATATATTGTTTATTATTTTTTCAAGTAAGCATTAATGTTGCGTCATGCTACCATGGGTCGCACTAGCATGATCTACAAGTTTAACAGAATTTATAATTTAATTTTTTCAAGGTTTTTGCAAAAACACTAATTTCGGTAAAACTTCATATTGCACACAGAATATTAGAATTGAACAATCGAACATTCTGGGATTATATTTCTCAGCCATATTTATTAATCGCTGGACAGAAATTAGCAATTAGCTCTCCACATCTTTTGTTTCGTAGGAAGTCAAACTATAACTGCATTTATAGGTCTCACACAGCCCAAAGACGTAACGTCCATTTAGTATTATAAACTAAATTCTTATATTGCATACATGTATAGAATCATAATCTGTACATATTGGAGACTAAAATATTGTTGCGAGAAAGTTGTGGGTTTATAGATATCATTCTGGGCACACTCGAACCTTGAATATTAATATTACAATTTGTTACGCAAGATTGAAAGTAGACTTTGTAAAAAATATATAATTGAAATTGTTCTACATTTTTAGCCATTTAATCTAATCTGCATACATTTACACAGAATAAAGGTAAACATATATTGATTATTTGTTTAGTTTTGTTCAGACTCGGTGCGTAACAATTTCACACTTTTTAGATTGAGAATTCTGTCTCAGAATGCAAGAATGGAAGTTGTTAAATGTTCATATTCACTTTACATATCACTATTAGAAATACGTCGAGTCGTATTGATGACGTTTACCACGCGACATTGCAGGGGCCAATTTCATAGAGCTGCTAAGCATGACAATTTGTCCTTGGCAAAAACAAGGTTACAGACCAAATTTTAACCCGATCTTTATTGTTCTGGATTGATAATCAGCTGTTTTTTTGCTTAGCATGAAAAACACGTATAATTTTGGCTGGTAACCTGTTTTTAATGAGCAAGACTTTTTGGTGCTAAGCAATTTTTTTTTGCTTAGCAGCTCTATGAAATTGGCCCCTGGTTTCAGTGGGGGTCGACAGACTCTACGGCTCGATCCTCGCTATACTTTTACGTGCAAAATGCCGACCATACGATCAATTTTCGAACCACAAAGATAGTGAAATGTGTAGTTTCAGCTTTGTTAGTTTGGAGATGCGACGTCTGGCACGAATCACGATACTCCTGACATATTTTGGACAAGGGTAAGTTATAAAACACAGACGGGCATAATTCGGTCACTAGTTCACGCCTATTTCCCCCGCAGGCCTATGAGTGACTAGAGAGGTACTATATTTCCCTCCGGGCACATAGACGTGCACTAGTGACCTCATTGCCAGTCTAGCGTAATTCGGTCACTAGTTCACGTCTATTCCCCCTGCAGGCCTATGAGTGACTAGAGAGGTACTATATTTCCCTACGGGCACATAGACGTGCACTAGTGACCTCATTGCCAGTCTAGCGTAATTCGGTCACTAGTTCACGTCTATTCCCCCCGCAGGCCTATGAGTGACTAGAGAGGTACTATATTTCCCTCCGGGCACATAGACGTGCACTAGTGACCTCATTGCCAGTCTAGCGTAATTCGGTCACTAATTCACGTCTATTCCCCCCGCAGGCCTATGAGTGACTAGAGAGGTACTATATTTTTCCCCAGGGCACATAGACGTGCACTAGTGACCTCATTGCTAGTCTATATGTGTATAATATGTTCCTCTTATGTAGCATGACTAGGATGTAATCAGGGGAGTTGTTCTCAATCGGGGGTCGACGTACGCAGCTCTTGATGTTGTCTGGAAGGAATTATATTCCTGCTTGATTCTTGGTGGATCCAACTCTGGCTGTGAGGCCGGGAACGCCCTGGCTTCGCGAGCTAGTGTCATGACAAATACAAAATAGTTGTTGAAACAAATGCACTGTATATAACTTGAATGGCCACTTTTAAAAGTTAGGAATATTAAAATATTTAGTCAAGTGTATTTTTCCAATATTTTAAGAATTTTTTGAAAATAAACAGCCCTACTTTACAGGAAATACCAGTATTGTCAATTTGATCATCTATGTTTTTCTATCTTTTTTTTAGTTAATTTATTTTTTAGTTAATTAATTTTTTAATTGTTAAAATACTTTTTGTTCTTAATATGTCATCAATTTTGTTTTAACTTTAGAGAGTAGGCCTAGGCCTATAGATCGGGGCGGACATCCGGGAACTGTCATAAAAACGCGTCATAATACGTACACCGCGCCGGTAAAAACGATGATCGCGCGCGCAGTCTTGTATGCTTCAGTGCAGTGTCAGCGCGTATTGTTTTCATCGGCGCGCTGACCTGTGACGTATGTCCGCCCCGATCTATACTAGTACATGTACTAAAGATGCACAAACCTGCTAAATGCACAAGTGAACGAGGAACTGACTTTCTCGCCATTTTGTAGGAATCTTCATGGGTTGTTTCAAAGTAGTGCTCAAACTACAACAGAGAAACATCATCATCCAACGTTAGACTTAGAGAGACAGATTAAGCATTTAAAATGTACAATATCTCAAAATCAAGCATCACAGTTGGCCTAAAAAATAATAATAATAATGTCGGGACAACTCGACCGCAGGGACAACTCGACCGTCGAGTTGTCCCACCGTACCGCCGTTCGAGTTGTCCTACCCCGCCGGTCGAGTTGGCGCACCGGTCGAGTTGTCCGAGCTCCAAAATGAATTTTTAACCAAACCAATTTGACGTAAAAACAGACACAAAATTCTGCCAACAAACCTGTGACGGTAGTCTCTTTGGTACTCTGAGCCTTTCGATGTCAAAACTCTCTTCGTTCCAGTTACCAACGAGAGTTTGTGGCGAGTAGCAATCTTCTTTGGTCGTTGTCCGCCATCCGTACTGCTTGAATTTAAACTCGTCCGATGTGTGTAGCCACACTTCGCCTAAACCGGCCGAAGCCCGAACCATCGAGCGAAATGCAACCTCATCTTGTTGTTGTGTAGCCATGTCTCACACGGCAACAAAGTCCCCCTTCGATTCGTTGTTATTTTTGCTGGGAAAACTCCGCAGTTTTAGAGCAAGTTACATAAAATTGTGCAACATTATTTACAAACAACATTTAATCGCAGACGCAGTCCACCGCACATGTGTTGCATCAAAACATAACATTTACACAGCGTCAGCTGTTGCTACTAGCAACATAGTCTGGTTCCTTCACGTAGTACCTAGTGATCATCGGACTCGGTATGTTCTCTGCACGGCAAATTTCCGCCCTCTATTGTCCTGCTGTGCAGTATATGAAGGCCGGTGTGATACAAAAATCCATTCTCTAGTGAAAAACGGACTCTTTTTCCTATTAGGAGGCCTATTGGTTAAATCCTCTCACGTGATTAACCACTCTCCAATTAGGCATGCGCATTGCCACCAATGAGTCCACATTTTATGAAATCTAAAATTCGCGCTACACCCGGTTTGGCTGAGCGAGAAATGGTGGGCTTTAATACAGGGGGCTCTCGGAATTCAACTGGAAATTTCACTTGTTATAAAGTACACCTTACTCCCTTTAGTACCACCATTTTAATTATAGATGACTATTTTTATCTCGAGTGGTGTATCTAGTAATTGTGTAGCTGTGTTGAGGGTGAAATCTGATGTCCAACATTTTGGAAATTGTGTCAAATTTTCCCATTCGTGGGCGCTATTTGTGCATTGATAAACGAGGTTGTCGGATGTCCGACCGGGCGCAAGTTAGGCGCAAGTTAAGCGCAAGCATTCTCGCGGTCGGCATGACGTCACGAAGGGGCGAGCCGTCCATAACAACATGCGTTTAACCTCAAATTTTCCCCTTTGCGCTAAGTGCATAAACAATGGGAAGATAAACGAAGTTCCCGGATGTCCGACCGCGAGAATGCCGAGCACAAGTTTGAAACTTGAGCGGGCACGTTTGGCCGGCCGAATTTAACCAGTTCGCGCCGGAGGACGTATATACAAGTAAAGTTTTCCCCAGATTTAAAACGGATGACGCATAAACACGTTACGAGC
This sequence comes from Crossaster papposus, assembly GCA_037893245.1. Classification (NCBI taxonomy): domain Eukaryota; kingdom Metazoa; phylum Echinodermata; class Asteroidea; order Velatida; family Solasteridae; genus Crossaster; species Crossaster papposus. The sequence goes on from JBAIAA010001319.1 coordinate 40,121, forward strand.
AAGGCCGGAAATGTCTGTCAGCAGCGAGCAAGCCCGGAAATGCGTGGGTGTGCTTCCCGGTACCATCAGGCATCAGCCTATAAACCCGCCTCATATCGAGTTTCGTTAAAAATATTCCTGCGCCTCGGCTTGGTGATGTTACAAAAATTCCTGGCGCGAACTGGTTAAAAACAATTTCATAACACTACTTTTAATACTAATTCCTAAGACATACCAAAGATTACAAATATCACTAAATAAATATAAATTATAAGGAGTTACAACAATTCCCCATTTATTATTTAGCAGGTTTCTCCGCTATGCCCTGTGCCCAGTTCCGTCTCATTTAGCCAGGATACCGGTACCTCGCAATTCACTAATTACCACTGACCTAAAACCTGTCTCGTTTGATAATAATACTTCAAAGTTTAAAGTTGCTTCAAGTTCAAGTCTGACCTGCTTTGATGCCAAAACTGATGTGCATCATGAATTCTGAAGAGGAGGATTTGATCGAGGCTGAAATTCAACGGGAGTTGTCGTTGCTTACACCGACACAAACTGGAATAGCTCAGAATGAAGATTATGAGCTAGAAGACGAGCTCGATGAGGTAAAGCACGGTTTCTACAAATACATGTACGATAAATATATGTAGGAAAAGATTACTAGAAACGAACGCCACTTTTTTTTCAATACAGTAAAAGTACTCGTCTGATTTCCTTCTTTTTCGCTCCTGCGCTGTCGTGAAGAAATATTTATTGCACTAGCGTTCCTTCCAGGGAGAGTTGATATATTTAATCGTCATATTAAATGAAAGCAAGATCAAGGAAGGTCAAATGAATATTTAAATATTCAAGTTGATCTATGTGTGTTTTAAAGAGGTTCAGATAACTATTTTACCTTATCCTACCCCACGAAGAATCGTGTTTATATTCATATCCGCATCGCGTGCACTTAACTTACATGTATCGGGCTCTCGACCAATAGGAATAGTTTAAGTGTCTCGGCTATTTGTGAATAAATATTTATTGTGGTTTTTCAGGGTGAAATGGTCGACACGGAATATTCAGAGTTGGATGATAACGATGCCACTATGCCCGACAGTGTTCAGAGATACCTAAATATGGTCAATAAACGATCGGATAAATTGCAGAAGGATTTGGAAGAATGTGACGATCTTTTACAAGA